>QEPC01012556.1:396370-408645 GCA_003113815.1 Sphenodon punctatus
TTCTTTGTAAGCGCCAGGTACATTGCTGGCGCTATATAAACACTAATGCTAATGCTAATGCTAATGCTAATGTTAATAATGATGATGATGATGATGATGATGTTTGGTTTTGGTTTTATACTGTTGTTCTTGATCTTTAAAAATTGTTCATAAAGGTTATATTTGTTGTTACACGCTTTGTTAAACTGTCCAATCTTTTATCCCTCTGTGCTGAAGTTCTGGGAGGTGGCAGAATCTCATACAGCTTGTCGATCCCTACCAGCAGCACCTGGCACCTCCACATGTAGCATAGGTAAGGTATTACCCAAAGATGTGCCAGTAGCAGGGTCTCAACTTGCAGACAGCCTCCCAGGAGGGGCAGGGTTTGTGTCTGTGTGTGTGTGTGCCAGAGAGAAAGAGAGACAGGCTCCTTGGCAGCGGGCACCAGACAGCAGGCGGCAGGTGCTGTTGGTCAGAGGGGCTTTTTTTTCGGCAGCTTCAGCGGGTATCCGCGGGTGGGTGCTGAGGAGTAGGCTGGTGCGGGGGCAGGCTGGTGGGGGGGCCGGGCACCAGGCTTCTGGATGCAGTGGAATGTAATGACAGTCCCCAGTGACTGGAATGATGGTCCCAGAATCTCACTGATGGTTCCTGGGACAGGTAGGCATGACTGGTTCAGGTACAGTGGAATGACAGCCTATGGGAGCTGAATGATGTCCTAGAAGTAGTGCCTGGTTGGGCACACTTCATTCAATCATGCGATAGGTAGGTATAGGAACACACACAGGCAGGCACATAATATGTTCCACGTTTTGTTATACTCCATCTCATTCTGGTAGGTTTGCTGCTGCTGGATGTGGACATCGGGCACATATAGGAGTTCTTCCTGGTTCTGGCAGGTGGCAGCTTGAGCTGGCCTCCTGTCCACCCCCATCTTTCTCATTCTAGTGGGGAGCCTCTCTCCTTCCCTCTCTCTCTCTCTCTCTCTGGCCATATAGTGAAGGTGACAGCATGGGTGGGATCGTGTCTGTCTCTTCTTCTAGCAGTGTGGCGACTTTCTCTCTCTCTCTTATTTCTCTCTCTCTCTCTCTTAGCAGCAACTTGGGCAGGCAGACAGGCACCTTGGCATGAGAGGCAGGAAGGCGGGCTGAGGCAGGCTTTGAGCTTGGCGGCAACCTGGGGTACAGAACCCTTGGCAAAGACAGCATATAGGCCTGGGGGCCATTGACACTAGCATCATGAGACATTGGTTGCCAGGGTGCAGAACCCTTGGAACAGACAACATATAGGCCTGGGGGCCATTGGCACTAGCAGCAGCAGACAGTGGGTTGCCACGGTACAGAACCCTTGGCACAGACAGCATATAGGTATGGGGGCCATTGGCACTAACAGCAGAAGACAGTGGGTTGCCGGGTACAGAACCCTTGGCACAGACAGCATATAGGCCTGGGGCCATTGGCACTAGCAGCATCAGACAGTGGGTTGCCAGGGTACAGAACACTTGGCACAGACAGCATATAGGCCTGGGGGTCATTGGCAGTAGCAGCAGCAGACATTGGTTGCCAGGGTAGAGAACCCTTGGCACAGACAACATATAGGCCTGGGGGCCATTGGCACTAGCAGCAACAGACATTGGTTGCCAGGGTACAGAACCCTTGGCACATACAGCATATAGGTTTGGGGGCCACTGGCACTAGTAGCAGCAGACAGTGGGTTCCCAGGGTTCAGAACCCTTGGCACAGACAGCATATAGGCCTGGGGGCCATAGGCACTAGCAGCAGCAGACATTGGTTGCCAGGCCAGGCAGGCAGGCAGCATGGCATGAGCAGCAGTCAGGCAGACTGAGGCAGGGTTTGAGATTTTCAACCTGGGCAGGTGGGCAGGCAGGCAGGGTGGCATGAGAGGCAGTAGGGCAGGTGGGCTTGGGCAGGCTTTGAGCTAGGCAACCTGGGTGGGTAGAAAGGCACCTTGTCATGGAAGGCAGGAAGGCAGACAGGCATGATTTGAGCTTGGCAGCAAGCTGGGCGGGCAGAAAGGCAGTGTGGCATGAGAGGCAGTAGGGCAGGCAGGCTGGGACATTGGCAGAAGGGCACTCAGATAGGCTAGTAAAGACTGTGCAGCATGAGAGAGCAAGAGCCAGTCAGTGTCACATAGGCAGGCCGAGATCGTGTAGCCACTAGCTATAGGCCCGCTGGCAGGCTTACAATTTCCCAGTGCCACCCTGTGTCATGAGGTCAGTCAGATAAGGTGGCCGAGGCCATCTACTATGACACAGAGAGAGAGAGAGAGAGAGAGAGAGAGAGAGAGAGAGAGAGTTGGCAGGGAGGGCACCAGGCATTGGGAGGGAGGGACAGCCATTCTTTGTTTGCTGTTCAACCCCATGCTACAACCCCTCCGCCCCACGCCCGGCTGCCTGAATCAGGTCGCTTATGTACTGTGTAGCCCGGTGGGGGCCGGGCACCAATTGGTGCTGTGTTGGGGGTGTGCTGGGGCAGCCACCAGTTTCCAGGCCCAGCTGATCATCCCCGCAAGTGCGCCAGTCACATGCCCGCCGGGGGGGATGGGACTGTGTGCACCCCAGGGTACCGCTGCCTCTGCACCCGTACTACAGTCCCCCCTGCCATGGTCTGCCTTTGCATGTTGCAGCTCTGCGCAGTGTGGATACAATACCTGGCTCGGCGCCTTGACCTGGCTCAGTGCCTGGCTGTGGACTCCCTCATCTCCTGGCACCTGTGCTGCATCTCTTCTGTCCTGTATGTGGGTTGTGGCACCCCGACCGGGCTATCTCTGACATGCAAGGCCTCCTGTGGGTGAGGGTAGCCACTCATTACGTGCTCGTCCCAGTAGCTGCAGCCCTCTGTCTCCTGCCTGTTGCTTCACCGGAGCGGGCCCCACCCCTGCCATGGCCGGTCGTTCTGCAGGGCCCTCAACCAGGGATGTATGGGAGGGGTGGTCACCCTGTGCGGACATGCTGTTGGCAACCCTCTGNGGGTTGTGGCTCCCTGTCCCCAGCGGCTCGGCCTATCTCTGGCATGCAAGGTCGCTTGTGGGCGAGGGTAGTCACTTGTTACGTGCTCGTTCCAGTAGCAGCAGCCCTCTATTTCCCACCTGTTGCTTCACTGGAGTGGACCCCACTCCTGCCATGGCCGGTCGTTCTGCAGGGCCCTCAACCAGGGATGTATGGGAGGGGTGGTCACCCTGTGCGGACATGCTGTTGGCAACCCTCTGGCTGAGCCCTGACATTCAGCTGTTGGTGTGCGACCCCCTGTCGGTGGAGGATGGCTTTCGGCTCCTGTCATGGTACATGTGGATGAAGGGACACCGGTTCAGTGCCCCAGCATGCCGGGTCCGTTCCATCGAGCTCGGCTTCTCCCCCCTGTGCCAGCCTCCTTGGGGGCACCTGAACGCCATTATCATGCCGTGGACTGCTGCAGAGTTAACGGTGGCTTGCCTGCTGAAGGAGGAACCCAGGTTCAGGCTCGCCTTGCTGTCCAGGGGTCCCTCTGCTTCTGCCCATGTGCACCGGCACCCTCCTGCATGCCTGCAGCATCCCACGCACACCCTCAGACATGGTGATCCTCCTGTGGGACCTGGGCTTGCTGTCCCCTGAGCTTTGTGGCCCACTCGGGACCGGGGACCCCTCCGCTGTGGAGCTCACCGCCCTTCGATCAGTGAGGGACCTTCTAGCTGTGCGGGCTGCGGCCGCTGGAGCAGAACTCCTCCTTCCCTGCTTCCTGGTGGATGCTCATATGCGCTCCCAAGGCTTCCAAAGGGGCCTATTCGCCCGGGAGGGTGTAGCGCAGGGGTCGCTGCCCCAGGAGCGCTCACCGGACTGTCCACGAGGGGCCCCTCGCCACCACCAGCTCGCCGTCACCCCGGTGCCCTGGGTGGTGCATTGCCTGCCCCCCCTCCTCGTGCCACTGATCGGGCTGTGCGCTGCCATCTGCTTCGCTGCTGGCTGCCGTCTGGTTCACTGGACCCCATCGCCCCCTCTGGGTGGAGGCTGCTCTTTCCCTCTGGGGCTTCCCTGGTGCTCTCGCTCACTATCTGTGGGTGCACTTGCGGCCTCCTGTTGTGCTTCTCTTGCCTGGCTGTAGGTCTACCTGCACCCCCCTGCTCTGCCTCTCTTTGCTTGGGGGACCCCGTTCCCCGGGCGCCAATAATATGCTGTTCTGTGATGATCTGTCCTGCCTTGCTTCTCTTGCTGCTGTGGCAGCTGGGTGCCCCCTCCTCTTGGTGGTCCTCCTGCCCCCATCTGTGTGGTTGTGTGCAGGGGGTGTGCTTGGTGTGTGCTGGTGGGCTCCAGGTCTGTGGGGTGTGTGCTGTCTGTGTAGTGTTTGTTCCCCTGGTGGCTTCCCTACTGGGTGCTGCTGCCCGGGTTTGCTCAAGGGGTGGTATGAGGGGTGGGCAGTCGGACGGGCACCCCGTGGACTTGCCTGTGCATTGGTGTGGCCCTGCACATCCCCTCCACTCCCCTCTGCTGTTGTCCCCTGTTGGTGTGGGCTGTCTGTGGTGGTGGCAATGGATGGGCGGCGGCACCATGGGTGCTGGGTGGCTGAGCATGATTAGGCATTGTACTGGCGCCAGGCTTTGCCTCCCTGATCCTCCTTCATGCAAGGGTCTGGGTGCTCTTCCGGGTGGTGGCTGTCAGTGTGTGGGGTGTGCCCCTGCTGCTGTTTATGCCCCCGGCCCTCCCAGGGCCTGTTGGTGCGGGCATTCCCCAGTTCCCTGTCCCTTCTCTCCTGCAGCTACGGTTGTTGTGCTGCTGGTGATCTTGTGCTTGGGTGTGATTGTGCAGCAGTTGGAGCGGGCGGCGTCGGACATGCAGGCGGTGGGGCGGCTGTTCGATGTCATCCGTGAGTGTGCTGCCTGTTTTCTGGGCCCTGTGCCTGTGTCCGTCCATGGGGGGTTCTGTTCCTTGGCTGCCAGGGCTGGCTCTGATGGCTGGCTCCTCTCCCTCTGTCCCATTCAGTGCAAGCCATGATTGCAGAGCAGACTCGGGAGCAGGGGGAGATGTTGTAGCTCCTCCTGCACATCCTGAAGCAGCTGCACCACTGGGATCGCGTATAGGCCGAGCGCTGGCGCCGGGCGCGGTTTCACTGGCCCTATTGACCTGGTGTAGTCCCAGACCTTCCACTGCTGGTGCTGCCCCCCTTCTGTTGCCCCCTGTTGCTGGTTCCCCATTTTATTAAAGGTGTTTGTGTTCCTTCCCCGTGTGTCCATGTTGTGCTTTGCTTTGGCCGCTCCCCTTGTGCAGGTGCCTCTGGGCGGGGGGGTGATGTGGGGTTGTCTGTGTTGTGTGAGTGCCTTCCTCCCCTTGCCCCCCATGGGCCGTGTGCCCGTCCCTGCATGCTTCTGTTGCCTGCTGTGTGGGGGCTGCTCTTCTGGGGGAGGGGGCCTGGCACCGGGCTGTCCGGGCTCTGTGCTGGGGCTGTGCGGGGCCGGCTTCTTTGTAGCAGTTGTCATCCCATCTCCCTCCTGTCTCACCCACACAGGTCCTGGCGGCTCGGGGGTGGGTCTGCATTGCGTGGCTTCATTTGCCCTTGGTCGGCCATGTTGTGCCGTCACTGTGCCGGGTGGGGCTTCCCTGCCGGTCCTGGCTGTCCATGTACTTGCAATGGTTTTTGCTGCATGTTTCCTGAGATGGGTGTTTGGCCACTGAGTGTTTTCCGACCTCTCCCCTTTCCTTCCCACAACTCCCTGCGGTGCTGTCCGTGTGACTGTCTCCCTGCTCTGCGCCGCTGGGTGTTCACTGAGTGTGCTCACCCACCCCTCCACACCCATCTCCACCCATTGGTGCTGTTGTTGTGCCATCCATGTAAAAACGGCCTTAGTCCCACTCTTTGCTTCCTATCCTTTAAACAGTTACCAATCCATAGCAAAACACTACCTCCTATCCCATGACTTTTTAATTTTCTCAAGAGTCATTTTTGTGGGACCTTATCAAGTTCATTAGCGTTGCCCTATGGGTGCCCTGTAATATGTATAGTGGTTGGGAGGTTGATGGGGAGTGGGTGGGGAGTGTTTTACCTGAAAATGCCCAATGTTATTTCCTGATGGGGAGTGTTGGTGTCAGAATATAATGTGGCTGGCAAAAGTATCAGTGATGAATGTCTGGGTGATAGTTTCATTTGTTCTAAAATTAGGATTTCCAGTTTACCATCTACCTTGAAAGATTTCAAGTCAGTCTTTATTAGTAAGCAACTAGCTTTGGTAGATGTTTTGTTTCAATTATTAGAATTGGCAGAGGGATGTGTTTGTTCTGATGAGAAATAGGCCTTGAAATGAAAAATTTCAGCAAGTCCTGTTTTAATTGGATGCAGGGTATTTGCATTAATTAGTGCAATGCAGAAAGTTACCAGCTTCCCTGCTGTTTTCACCATTTTCCGCAAGTTAAACAGGGCTGCTACGGAGCTGGTTGACACTTTCTGTGACTTTTTCATCACTTTCCAGGAAGTTTAAGACAGCTTTATGGCAGTTTTACAGCACTTTTATGGCAATTTCCAGCATTTCCCTGGCATTTAGGTGCTGTGGGCTTCTGCCTAAGTGCCAGGGAAGTGCTAGAAATTGCCATAAAAGTGCTGTAAAACCGCTGTAAAATTCCCAGAAAGTGTTGAAAAAACTCCCAGAAAGACCCCAAAAGTAGGGGTGGGACTTCACACCAAAAAACGGATACCGGTTTTACCGGCTACCGGTTCCCAAAAAAACCGGTTTACCAGATTAGAACCAGTATACCAGTTCCCCGGAAGGCCTAGTAAAGCGCTGAAGCCAGCCAGCGCTGAAGCCACCGGACCACCGTGTTGCTGTCGCCTCCGCCCGGAGCTCAAAAGGTAGGCAATCTCTGGGTGGGGGGTTAGGGTGATCCCTGGGGTGGGGGGATGTTAAACCACCCCCCACCCCAGGGATCACCCTAGTACCTGCTGGTGCGGGCTCCGGGTCGCCGCCACCAGCACAGCAGCGATCTAGAGCCCGCACTAGCAGGGACTTCAGCTAAAAAAAATGTCTTTAAAAATCCAGACTGGGCAGGGTGGATGGGGGGTGTCCCCCCTTCCACCCATGTACCCTGGACGGGAGAGGGAAAGGGTTTTTTTTCCTTTCTTTCTTTTACATTGAGGCCATTCATTTCAATGGCCGCAATGTAAACAAATCCGGCACAGGGAACTGGTACCGGTACTCCCAATTACCGGATTAATCCGATACTGCCAGTACAGCAAGATACCGGCAGTATCGGATACCGGGGGAACCGAACTTCCCACCCCTACCAAAAAGTGATGAAAAGTTCTGGAAAGTTATGAAAAATCCCAGAAAGTTATGAAAAATTAGGGGGGGGGAGGTGAAAGCATGGAATTATGGAAAACTGACTGTTGCGTTCCTCCATACAGAGCCCATTCTCTAGGCAGTCCCTGTGTGCCTGGGTACTTGGCCCAGAAGCTTCAGCTAGCCAGGACTAATGAATTTGATTAAGCAATGCACCTGGGGCCCCCTTCAGTTGCTGCTTATAAGGCTTTCTGAAGTTCAACTCCCTGTCCTCACAACAAACCTGCAATCTGCTGAAACAGTGAAGACTCTGACCTGCCTGGATCTCCTCATCCCCTTGCTATCCTTTGGAAATCCTCTTCCCTATTCTCTTTGGAATTTTTGGTGACTATAACCTTCCTTTTTTGTTGAGCTTGCTATGCTTGGTTATATTTTGAAATGAGATAACATTCCTGTTACCTGGGAATTACTGTGTGGGATTTTTACTGGTTTGGATGCAATAAATCCTCATTCTTTCTTTGTTTTTGCAACCGCTGAGTAAAGTGACCATGCACCTTACATAGGACCTTTTTACACAGAGACTCTAACACTGATAAAATGTCTGCTACATTTTATTATACATAATAATAATAAAATTTATTAGTGTAACTAAGTTATTGCTGGCTTGCGCCCCACAAAACAATACAACTTTACAAACAAATCCACACAAACAAAACATGCATGTCCGCTACGTATATACAGCATATGAACAATCTATCGATGGAGACCCCACCCTTGCAAAACTAAACCGGGGAATGCGTAGGATCATGGATGGTTTGGAAAGCTAGGACCTTTTCTCGAATTTTCATAGCCTGACATAAAAAGCGCCCCATGCTCCTGATTACCTGAAGTTCAGCGTTTTTCAACAGATACTCCAATATGGCAGCCTCTGACCATCCTGCTAATTTGTCCAGGGTGACAGCCAGATATTTCCCCCTAGGGGCATCATAAAGATGACAGCTAACCACAACGTGACCCACCATCTCCACGGTTTGGTTGTCAAATGGACACAGTCTTTCTAGAAAAGGGATTCCCTCTAAATGCCCCTCATAGACACGTGTAGGTAGTGCATTGACGCATGCCCTGAAGGTCAGTTGTTTCCCCCTGACGGGCTGTTGTACTTCTAAATAGGGTGCAGCAGTCTCGCCCTCCGGCATCCATGAGCAATACAATCGCATGTGGGGGTTATTATACATGGTACAGGGCAGCACTTAAACATGGGTTCTTTTCACACAAGATGCCTCCACCCAGTTTCGCTGGGAGGAGATGGGTGGAGGCGTCTGTGTAAACACCACTTGAGGTGGTTGGGGTGAATTTCACTGGGTGGAGATGGATGAAGGTGTCTGTGTAAAAACCGTAGGCGGTGGGTGTAGATGCGTGCATGCTTCCGCACAACACCCATCTCCACCCACCACTCACCCACGGAGCAATCGGCAGTGGAGTCCATTGCTCCTTGGGTGGGCGGTGGGTGGAGATGGGTGTTGCGCGGGAGCATGCACTCACCTATACCCACCGCAAGTGGTGTTTACACAGACATCTCGACCCATCAAAATTCACCCCACCCACCACCTGCGGTGTTTACATAGACGCCTCCACCCATCTCCACCCAGCGAAACTGGTGGAGGCATCTTGTGTGAAAAGGGCCCATGTTCCAGGACTGCAGTGTTGTCCTGTACCATGTATAATAAAATGTAACGCCCATTTTATCATTGTTAAGTGCCTGTGTAAAAGGGGCCATAGTTCAACTTGTCTGTGTTGGAAACTGTGACACTGACAAAGTACCAAAGGACATTCACAAGCACTCACAAAAGGCTGGTATTTCCCTGTGGAATGGGAACACTTGCTCTCAACTCAGCAGTAATGAGGAGTAACACTTGTTTTTATTTGGCAATTATGGCTCAAATCCAATGAGGCCATTGTGTGCTCCTTGTTTCATACAGGATGGCAGCCTCTAGCCTCACCAACTGTAAATGTGTGTCTGATACATTGGGTGGGGAAAAGCAAAAGAAGTCAGATGTAGCACTGGCCACCTCACTCCCTTTTGTACCATATGCCACAGAAACTAGAGTGCCTAAATCATATCAGTCCAATAGGCTTCATGTCTCAGGATGGTACTTGTATATGTTAAATGTATTATCTAGGACTGAAATGAGTAGCTTGCTGCTCACAAGAAGTTTCACCATATTGGGAACCAGGATTGGTTTCCTGACCATTTCCCAATACCAATGCAATTTCTCAATTCTTGCAACACCACAAGATACTGTCCTGCTTTATGACTTTCTGCTTACTATTTAACGTGTAGTATTCATTTACTGCTTACTGCATGGCAGAAGGTATCGTTTTACTTCTGGGTATGTTGTTTCTGCATTTCTGAGCAAATCACTGTGCAGAGCCCACACCTCAACTCCCCCTCCCCCAAGTGACCCTTAATCTCCACTCCCTGCAATCAGAATTGTTGTTATATGTTGTTCCCTTTGCTTTGACCAATCTTCAACTGGATTGCAGATTAGAAAAGGGATGTCTGTACCAGCCAATGAGTGACAAGGAAGTACAAGAGACAATTGAGTGTAAGAAATGTGGTATTGCATCAGTATTACCTCTTGGGATTTGAAATGGACAGCAAAGAAGTAATCAGCAAAGTGGTAAACAATGAAGTTGTAAACAGTCAGTAAATCAAGAAAACAAAAATGTTGGTCAAGACATTACCAAGTACCGAGAGGTTCTCAATTCAACCAAGACGGTATCAGGAAATGAGACTTCGACGAGAATTCCCATTTTGGCGAAATCTCGTTTCAACCCTAGTATTATCGGAAATCTTTTTTTTAAAAAAAAACTCAGTTAAATACTTTATAAGCCATCAAAATGAATAGATGTTATGAATACATTTAAGAGAATACATTTAGGGCCAGATTTTATCCTGGAAGGATGTTCAGCCATCCACGTGTTTTCCATTGATTTCAGCAAAGCTTGATATATTTATCTAAAATTAAGGTAGCAAGGAATAAAATGAAGTTGAGTAAATTTTGCATGGTGTATCATATTACATCTTGCATAACAGAGTTTGGAACAATCGTACATAGATTTTTGCCAAAGATTGTTTTTTATTTACAACAAACACAAAACAGTTATAACATTGGTCTGCAAAGTAGTATATATAAATCGGATTAATCCCAAGATCTGAAAGGATTATCCCTCCATCCTGAGTAATCACTGAGGATAAATAAATAAATAAATAAATTTTCAAACTGGTCACATTTATTTTATTTATCCATTTTCAGAATTATATTTCCATTGTGGTGCTCCAATCTGTCATGCAAACCAGACCATTTATTTTGAGTTTCAGTGGTATATTTTGAGAAAATGGCTTGACTGGGTTTTTTAAAATTTGGTTTATTTATTTATTTATTTTATCTATTTATTCTCATTTTTATCCCACCCATTCTTTTCAGGCTCAGAGCAGGATAAGATATATAAACAAATAAAAAATACACAAAACCCCCAAATATTAAAATACTCAAATAAAACTGAATAAAAACAGGTAAAATACACTAACCAACAACACCCCAATCCTGTCCCTGTTTGCCAAATGTCTGGCCAATCAAGAAGGTCTTACATTGCCTCCAGAAGATGAGCAGAATTGGGCTTAGATGCACCACCAAGGAGAGGGAGTTCCATAATTCTCAACCATAATTCTCAGTTCCATAATTCTCAGCCACTGAGAATGCCTCACTGCATGCCCTTGTTGTGGAGACTGGGCGGGCAGATGGTACCTGCAAGACAATGCTCCCAGCTGACCTTGGGGGCTGTGATGGGACATAAGGGTAGAGCCAGTCATTCAGATATTTGGAGCCCAAGCCATTTAGGGCTTTATAGGTCAAAACCAGCACCTTCAATTGTGCCTAGAAAGCTTTTGCACTCCGGGCGGTTCGGGCGGGTTACCAGCAACCGTGGCCGGGTTCTCCGCAGGTGAGTGGCGCCGTTTTTTTCCGCCTCGGGGGCTGGTACAGCCTCCAAAGCGGGAACACTCCCCGTTGTCCTGTTCCTGTGCTAGGCGGGTGTGGCAAGGGGCCTCTCGCCTGCCACCCCCCCCCCACACACACACACCCATGCAAGTGAGGGAAACAGGCGAAGGCAATTGCCGACACACCAAAGGAGACAGGACATAAGTTCTGGGTTTTAATGGCTGCACTATTTATTCAGATCAGATTACAATTAATTTTGGGTGGGGGCAAATGGCCTAGTGCAATGTGGTTCCAGTACTTGAATTTGACATTCCAACAGTAACCCAAACAAACCAGGGGTGGCTTCGATGTACCCTCAAATTACCACCCCAACCGTGATAATAACATCTCCCCCTCTCAGTGGCCCCAGTCACAGGTGAGAGGGACACAAACCTTTGAATGCGAGTAAGGATAAAAGTGCCTACAGATGGAGCACTAGGGATAGACGACCAGATCGCGGTTTGGGTTCAGTCGTTCGGTTCAGTTCGGTCCGGTCCGGTTTGGTTTGGCTGTTCGGTCAGTTTGCCACGTTCGGGTTCAGCTGTTCGGTTCAATCTTGTTCGGTTCGGGCATTTGGAAAAAGGCTCTCTGTGCAAGGAATGATGGCCCCAGACCCATGATGGTGGGTCCTGGGACTAGAGTGGCAACTTCTGGATATTGGCCACAGCACTCCCTGCCTGTAACTTGGCCCCAGAACCATGACGGCGGGTCCTGGGACTGGAGTGGCTGTTTCTTGATGCGGTGGAATGACATCGTCTCCGTCCTGGGCCTAGAGTAGCAGCTTCTAGGTTTTGGCCATAGGCCTCCCTGCCAGTAACTTGGCCCCGGAACTCTGACGGTGGGTCCTGGGGCTGGAGTGTTTCTTTCTTGATGCTTTGGAAAATCAGCACTCTGTACGAGGAATGATGGCCCCAGACCTATGACGATGAGTCCTGGGGCTAGAAGAGTGGCAGCTTGGAGATATTGGCCACAGCCCTCCCTGCCTGTAACTTGGCCCCAGAA
>QEPC01012556.1:410134-442019 GCA_003113815.1 Sphenodon punctatus
TTTCTGCTCAAGGATTCCACCTGGTGGAGACATCCTGGATGAGCGTATGCACCGGGGACCCTTGCTCAGCCTGCTTCTCCCGGAGGAGCTCTCTGCCCTTCACACTGCGGTTGAAGATCCCGGCCAGCTTCCTCCCCCGGTCGACCAGGGAGCTAAGGGTGCCTGGCCCAACCCCCTTCTCCCCAAAGCCCAGAGTGTCCTTCACCACAAGATTGAGGATGTGTGCGGTGCATGGAATGCTTGCGAAGTCCCCATCATGGACTGCCTTTATGATATTGGCCACGTTGTCCGTGACCACACACCATTTGGTGAAGGCTGTGCCTGGCGTGACCCACTCCCTCACCATGGTGGCCAGGGCTGCCTTGAGGTTCCTTGAGATGTCAGAGCTTTCCATGACTTGTGTCTGAAGCAGGGCCCACCTATACCCTGCTTCAAGACCCCTCCTGCCACTGTCAAGCGCTGCCTCTGGGTCGTGCCACCAGTGTGCAGTCACTGCCAGGTAGGCATGCTGGACATTTCTGGCAGACCACAAGTAAGTGGTTAAGTGGACCGTGGCCCCCCAGCCCCTGCCAGCTGCTCCCTCACCTGCTCCTTCAAAGCCCTATAGAGCTGTGGCACCACAGTCCAACTCAGGGTGGAGCGGGAAGGTATCTTAAAGTTGGGGGCCAGGAACCCAATCAGCCACTGGAAGCCCTTGTCCTCCACAATTGACAAGGGCTAGCCATCCAGGGCTATCATTTCTGCCAACAGGTGCTTCGCTTTCTCTTGGAAGCCAGTGCCACAGTGCCCTGCTGATGGCCTTGACAGATCCCCCCACCCCAGATCCTCAATGGTGGACTGACAGCACTGCTGGTGAGACTTCTGCTGCTGTTCTGACCCTATACTGCTCCTGCTACTAGCGGCAACAGCAATTGGTGCAGGACACTGGCCCGCTGAAGGAGCTGGGCGACTGCACACTGCAGTCGGGAACCCGCTGGCATCCACTTCCCCTGCCTTCCCGCTGAGCAGCAGAGCACTGTGGCATGCCTCGCCTTTGCAGTTGTCCCAAGATTAGTGAGCACCTGCCCATGTTTCACCACCTTATTGCACAACATGCACTGCACCTCTCTGGGATCATCTGCCCGCACCTGCTTAAAATGATCCAAGACTGATGATTTCTTCCCCCCTCCTGCCTTCTTGCCCACCTCGGCTGACACACTGCTGCCAGTGCTGCTGGGAGGGGGAGAACTTGGTGGCTCTGGTGACACAGCTCTGGAAGTAGGCTCAGTCATCACCTCAGCTCCAGACATCTCCTCTGCGGCACTAGTGTCTGTCTCTGACTCACTGTCCGCGATCATGGTGATGTCCTGTGAAGGGGAGTACTGGGACCCTGAGGCTAGACTGCCCGTGCCTAGGGCTGTAGCAGAATGTCGCAGCGGTAGCTATTTCCGCCGGAAACAGAGTTTCCGCAATTAGTGGTACGGCGTGGCAGAGGTTTTCATTCCACTAGTTTCATTCTGCTACTTCTGCAGTTCCGCTAATTTCATTCCGCTACTTCCACAGGCCTCGCAAAGTAGTGGAAACATGACATGACAGCGGTTTTCCGACAGTTTCCGCAATTTCTCCACAATTCCGCAATTTGCAGAATGTCAGCGGAATTAGCGGAATGTCCGCAGAAAAGCCACAGTGTGGCGTGGGCAATTCTGAAATGGCAGAATGGAATCATGGCGCGGTAACAGCTGCTGCCGCATCAGCCCTACCCGTGCCCGCCATGCTGCTGGCACTCTCCCTGTGCCCCGCTCTGTAGCTGCTAGTGCTGCTGCTGCTACTCCTCTCCCTACTGACATTGCCCGGGGATCGGGCCCTGCCTCTAGCAGCCGGGGTGGGATCCACCACCTCTGGACTGCTGGGAATCACCTCGACAGTGGGGGACATTGGTGGCCCTGGAGGAACATTAGAAGCAGCACCTGCTCCAGCACCACCACCAGCATAGACAGACGCAGCCTCAAGTCCTGCAGGCCTTATAGTGCCCTGCGTGGCAGTGGAGGACGGTACTGCCAGGAGGCGATGCTGAGCCGCTGAATACTGTTGCCCTAAAGCAGGCCTGCTGAGTTTTTGTGGTGGTGATGTGCTCTGCCTCTGGCTACTACTGCTGCCTGCTGCCACTCCCCTGGAATGGCCTCTCCCACCTCCAGCACTTTTCCCATTGTCTCCCCTACGGGCAGCAGACCAGCCTCTCCTTCCCTTCTCATTTCTCCCTCCAAAATAATGTTTTTATATATTTATTTTATTTTATTTTATTATTTAAATGTTTTATCTAATATTATATATCTATCTACACTAAATCTAACTGCTGTTAACTATTCTAAATGCTATGAACGAAATGGATTGTCTAATAAGTACAAAGGCCTACTCCTACAAACACTAAAACTAAATCACTAAACACTATCTCTATCACTAACCTAACTCCTACAACTGTCTACTCTCTCTCTCTCTCTTTCTCTCATATATATATATAGAATGGGGGGGAATCACAAACAACACAAGAAGGGGTACAAAACTGAAATGAAACCTAAATCAATCTAATAATAATCCGACTCTACATTAATCAAAAAACAGGGGAAGGGAATCAGGTATGGAATATATGGGAGAGGAAAAGGATTCAATTGAGGGGGGAGGGAGGAAGGAAGATTGAACACGGGGAACACAGGGAAGGATAAAAACAAAAAATAACAACTAAATCTATCTAAGCTAAGCTAAATAAATGAAAATATGGAGGTAGATGGGTTGGATGGGTGAAATAGGAGGAAGATGGCAATGGATTAGGAATAGGAAGGAACAAAAACTGCTGGGAGCCTTCTGAAACGCCTGCTGTTCAGGAGCAGTGACTAGCTCCGAAGGTTTTGGGAAGGAGGGAGGCAATCATTTTTGTTTTTTGGTGCGCCTGCCTCACCACAAAGCCCCATTGGCTCCGTGAAGCCTAGCCCATGGCCAATCGCAGACTGCGAAGCCAGTGGTCTGAGGAGAAAAGGGATGGTGATTGGGCAGGCTGGCTGCTACTCCAAGTCTCTCCACCTTCGACCCCTGATGCCTGGAAGTCTGCTCCTCAGCTGACTCCCCCTCCCTGCCACGTTTGGCCTTACAGTGACACCACATTTGTGTCATTTTAGTCACCCGAACTCACCTGCATGCGATCCGAACTGACTGAACTGTTCAGTCATTTCGGCATTTGGAATTGAGTTCGGATTGGTCGGTTCATGTTCGTTTTTGGTCATCCGAACGGGCTGAGTTTGGGCCAAACTCCAAACTTCTGAACCGCGTTCGCCCATCCCTATGGGGGACCATACCTGTCCCTACCGCCCATGCTCAACACCCCTCCCAGGGAGGCTGCCCCGCCGCTTGTCATACCCTGATTTTCCAGCAGATGGGCCTCCCCATCTCTTAAGAAGATGACTCCTCCTTATGATCAATATAACCTACTCTAACTTACAGTACTGGACCCCTGCCACTAAGGGGTCGCCGGGGTTACCCGGACAAGCCCGACCACCACCCCATATCTATAACCTATCTAACACATGAACCAGCCTTCAGGGCTGCAAAGTAATGCTTATTACCTTCTGGCAATAGGTGAACCCCGTCCCATCTATATAGCGCAGGTCATCTGTACGTCGGAGCCCAGGTATGTATGCCCTCACCTCCCAAACCCGCGAACCATCTACCCACATCCCTATTTACTGTCTTCCAGACCCTGTCAATCTTTCGGGGATGGACCCCACTGCCCCATAACATCCATTTGACCAAGTCGGTCCATATGATTACAGCCACTGGGGAAAGTTTTTTAATTTCCCACAGATCAGACTTAATGTTCTTAATCAGCTGAACACCTTTCAAAATGGGGATGTCATTCTTGCCTAGGTGTATAACAAGGATGTCAGGTGGGTGGCCCCGGAAAGGAGCACGCAGCACTGGCAGGAATTGGTGCCACCTCATGCCTCCGCGACCCCTTCACTGTATCTGCACCTGGGCTGATAAGCCTAGCTGGGTTCCCCATCTGGTCTGCCCGGTTGTCTTGCCTGCCCAACGCACCAGACTGTGGCCGACAATTCAGACCTGCCTCCGATACCGCGGGTAGACATCTGGGGGGAATAAAAGGAAATTAGGACTGGTAGGGGGAAAGGACACCCTGCACATAAGTCCGGAACACCTTCGACCTCAATGGCCCACCTCCTGGATACCCTACTCGGACATCCCGCTCTCGGCTGCAAAAGTCGCAGCCCCGATCTGGAACGAGTGGGTACCATATGCTGTCGGCGGCATCCCAAGGTGAGACAACACAGTTCTCAGCACCACCGTAAACTGATACCTAGTCACCTACAGACCCACAGCATGTCTGAAAAGGGGGCCTGATGCTACCCGGGGTACTTCAAGGTATGCCTTGACCGCCCTTACTGGGCACAACTCCAAGGAAGCAGCCCTGTTCAGCCTCACGACTTGCCCCCTCCCCCTCTGACCTGTTTTGGATCAACGAATGCTCAGCGCCATTGCTGTTGGACTGATACGGATGTTGCTGAGCCTGAGCACCCTACCTGAGGTGTCCCTGGCTGCTTCGACTACCAGTTCACTCAGTCGAAATGCTCCAAAGAACGCTAATTTGAACAGTGAATTAAACAACAAAACTTCATAACAGTCAAAACAGATGGCGTGGGAGGCTATCACACATGTCCAGAAGCAAATGCGGGGTAATAGGGGCCCACTGGTCCAGGGTCCTGCTCGCCTCCCTGGCTCAGCTCCCCCACAGGTGCCTGGTGAGGAAATTCTGGTTTGGGGGTGGGGGGAGGATGACCTGAGAGTTTGGTTGCAAAAGCCAAGGCAGACAGCTTCCCTGCTATAGTACCCGGGGCCATCCCCTTGCGCCTCTGGTGCATGGCAAATTGGAGCATCTGGGGCTCCAGGATTGGAAAAACCGGAGGCCAGGCCTGTGCCAGCCAGTATTGTTGAAATTTCCAGTAGGCCCTGTCGTAGGCCATCCTGGTACGAGGTGCCAGGGATTCCAGAACGGCGGTGTGCAGCTCTACGACCCAAGGTTCTAAACCGACAGCAGCAGTGGCTCCAAGTTCGCCTGGGCCCGGGGTGTCAGCAAAGGGAAACGCTCCATCTGGAAGCGAGAGAGGGCATCGGCTACACCATTGTCCAGTCCAGGCACGTGCCTAGCCTGAAAGAGGATGTTGAATTCCAAACAGGTGAGCACAAAAGCCCTCACTAGCTTCATGACCCTCGGAGACCTGGAGGACTGGGTGTTAATGATGCGAACAATGGCTTGGTTGTCACACCAAAACAGTACTGAATGATTCGCCAGCTCGTTGGGCCACAGATGGACGGCTAGCACTATGGGGAAGAGCTCAAGGAAGGTGAGGTCCCTGGTAATTCCTTGCTCATACCATTCCAGGGGCCAGGGGACCGCCGCCCATCAGTCCCTGAACATTAAACCGAATTCCGCACCCCCAGCTTCCAGCAAAAGCTGGTCCCTCCAGAAACTGGTGCCATTAAAGTTTTCTTAGAAGGTGATCCAGATCTGGAGGTCTTCCTTCATCTCCTTGGTGACTCTGATGTGGTGGTGAGGAGCTGGGTCGCCGACCAGTTTGGCATAGAGACGTGATAGGAAGGCCTGCCCCGGTGCCACCACCCAGTATGCAAAATTAAGGCTCCCCAGTACCAACTGCAAGTGGCACACAGTAACTTTTGCCACCCCCAGGCACTCTTTGAGCTTGGCTCGAAGGGAGAGCAACTTATCACGGGGAAGTCAGGAAACAGCCGCCTCCGTATCGAACTTGATGCCGAGGTAGGTCAATCTGGTGGCTGGACCCTCTGTCAACTCAGGGGCCAGGGGGATGCCTAGTTCCTCTGCCACCGCTTGGAAAGTCTGCATCAAGCTTGAACAGTCCTCCATGTTAGCATGGCCAATGAAAAGGAAATTCTAGATATTTCATGATTCCCCTGCTAGCGGTCCTTTGCTTGACAATCCATTTGATGAAGGTGCTGAACCACTCGAATGCCGAGCAAGAGATCGAACACCCCATCGGCATGGCCTTGTCAAAGTAATGCATGCCGTCAAAATGGAAGCCAAGCAAATGAAAACTCTCAGGGCGTACCAGGAGCAAACAAAAAGTGGACTCACACTTCCCCAAGATAGCACCTGGCTTGAAAGACCTAACTAGGGACACTGCCAAGTCGAACAATGCATACCTGGCCGAAGATAGCTCTTTGAGGATAGCGTCGTTGATTGAACCACCCCGGAGGTAAGACAGATGGTGGATCAGTCTGAACTCCCTGGGGACCTTCTTGGGTACCACGCCTAAGGAGGAGATAACCATGTTGGGGAAGGGGGGATCCAGGAATGGGCTGGCCACCCTCTCCTCAGCTCTCTTCTTTCCGATTTTTTCCCAGACCACTCTCTCCATCCCAACTACAGACTTCAAATTTGGTGCCATTCAGTACTGCTGGACCTCAAGTACAGGGATCTGAAAACCCTGCTGGAACCCTGCCACTACATACCCCACCTCCGCTTGTTCTGGGTGGCTACGGAGGGCCTGCTCGAGCTGAGCGACCCTAACTGGCATTGGGGCTTTTGCTTGCAAGTCCCGAGTAACTGCCACTGGGCCCACCTCTCCCAGCCCCCCCAGTAAATGGTGTCCCCCTTGAGCCAGGTTTTCCCTGCAGGCACGTGGAGACCGCGTGGTGGCCCGAACAGGTTTGGCCGCTCGGGAACATCTCCCGAAATGGTTAAATTCCCAACACTGCCCTGTGGAAGAAGCCACCCCTTTCTTTCCTTCCTCATGAAAGAACTCGGTGGTGGACAAGGCCCCCCCTTTTGCCAGCAAATGACCACTGTTGGATCTGGGCACGTTGCCTACCCCACTCATGCAGTTAAGCCAGAGGTCGTGTGCGTGCAGGTCCCACCTAAGGCCCGGGGTATATGCCTCCCGATGGTGGAATGCCTCATCATACTGCAACCACGCTCCTGCTGGTCCAGCTTCGTACACCTGTCACACGATATTGGCGTACTAAAGCAGGTCTGCGGCCTGGGTGGGGTAGGCCTGGATCATGACCTCCATATAAATAGAAAAGGCGGCGGTCCAATTTGACCAGTTTCGATCTGCCTTGGGGCGCTTAAAATGCTCCTTTTCTTTATAGTCTTCCTGCTCAGCGGGATCCACTATGGGATCGCTAAACAGGAGGGCAAACAAGTCCAGATATTCCCCCTGACAGATCTGTTCCTTGGTGGCTGGGAGCAAGTGACCCCCAATTGGGTCAGAGACCCCCGCCCCTGGCTTACCCCTACCGTCCGCTACCTCCGCTCCTGCACCCGGGCTGCCGAACGCCTCTGGCGCAAATCCCGCTCCCTCCCTGACTTCCTCCATTACAAATTCTCCCTCTCCTCCCTCTCCTCGGCTATCTCCCTAGCTAGGCAGCGCTATTATGCCTCTAGGATCGAATCTTTCTCCCGCGACCCTCGCCGCCTTTTCTCTACTTTCGACTCCCTTCTCAAACCCCCCTGCCCTCCCCCGCCCTCTTCCCTTGCTGCTCGGGATCTTGCGTCGTTCTTCACCTCCAAGATTGACAAGATCCGTCGGGATATTGCCTCCCGCCCCCCTCCGCCCCCCGCTCCCCTCCCGCCCCCTCCCCCGCCCCCCTCCCTCCTCGCATCCTTCCCTCCTGCCTCTCTCCAGGAAATCTCTGCTCTTCTCTCTTCATCCAACCCCTCCACCTGCCCCCTTGACCCGATCCCCTCCCGCCTCCTGACCTCTATTGCTCCCACTGTCGCTCCCCCCCTTCTGCATGTTGTCAATCTCTCCCTTTCCACAGGCTCCTTCCCCTCTGCCTTCAAACATGCCACTGTCTCCCCCATCCTCAAAAAGCCTACCCTGGACCCTTTCGATCCCTCTAGTTACCGGCCGGTCTCCCTCCTTCCCTTTGCTTCGAAGCTCCTGGAACGTGTCGTCTACTCCCGCTGCCTGAACCTCCTCTCTGCCAACTCCTCCCTCGACCCTCTCCAGTCCGGCTTCCGCCCCCTCCACTCTACTGAAACTGCCCTGGCCAAGATCACCAATGATCTACTTGTCGCTAAATCGAAGCGCCACTACTCCGTTCTTGTCCTCCTTGACCTCTCTGCCGCCTTTGACACTGTCGACCACTCGCTCCTCTTGGACTCCCTTTACTCTTTGGGCTTCCGTGGCTCTGTCTTTGACTGGTTCTCCTCCTACCTCTCTGACCGCTCCTTTAATGTCTCCCTCCCCGAGTCGACCTCCCCCTCCCTTCCCCTCTCGGTTGGGGTTCCCCAAGGTTCTGTCCTTGGCCCTCTCCTCTTCTCTATCTACACCCGGTCCCTTGGTGAAATTATTGCCTCCCACGGGTTCCAATACCATCTCTATGCTGATGACACCCAACTCTATCTCTCTACCCCCTCTCTCTCCTCCTCTGTCCGCTCACGCCTCGTCGACTGCCTCTCTGATATCTCCGCCTGGATGTCCCGACGCCAACTCAAACTGAACATGGCCAAGACTGAACTCCTCATTTTTCCTCCCTCCCCCTCCTCTCCCTCTGACCTGACCGTCTGCATTGATGGGGTCACCATCCGTCCTGTTCTCCGTGCCCGCAGCTTGGGCTTCATTTTTGACACGCACCTCTCCTTTAAACCTTACATTGACTCTGTGGCCAAATCCTGCCGATTCGCTCTCCTCAACATTGCCCGCATTCGCCCCTTTCTATCTGTCTCCTCGGCCAAAATCCTTGTTCATGCCATGGTTATCTCTCGCCTCGACTACTGCAACCTCCTCCTTGCTGGCCTCCCTCGCTCCCACCTGTCCCCCCTTGTGGCGATCCAAAACTCTGCCGCCAAGGTCATTCACTCTGCCCGTCGCTTCGACCATGTGACGCCTCTCCTCCTCTCCCTTCACTGGCTCCCCCTTCCTGAACGTATCCTGTTCAAACTCCTGGTTTTCACGTTCAAATCGCTCCATGACCAAGCTCCCCCTTACCTCTCGGACCTAATCGCCCTACGCGCTCCTGCGCGCGCTCTCCGCTCTTCCGCTGTCCCCTCCCTCGCTCTCCCTCGCTTCTCCTGCTCGCCCAACCGCCTTCGTCCCTTCTCCCTCGCTGCCCCGCATGCCTGGAACTCCCTCCCTGCCGACGTCCGCCTCGCCTCCTCCCTCCGCTCCTTCAAATCCCTCCTCAAGACCCACCTTTTCCATGCTGCCTTTCCCAATGCCCTCTAGTCTTTCCCCTTGCTCTTACTGTCAGCCCTCCTCTGCTGACTGCTGCTACCGACCACCTTGTAACCAAGCCAAGTACACGCACCTGAGACTTCGCATCCGCCTGAATGTTTGTTTGTCTTCTCCCATGTCTCTCCCGCTGTCCCCTCTCCTTGTCTCCCCCTCCTTGTCTTTTAGATTGTAAGCCACAGGTAGGGACCGCAGCTGATTATATGTTCTGTACAGCGCCAGGTTGTTACTGGCGCTTTATAAATGTTTAATAATAATAATAATAATAATAACAGGCACATTTAATTCATTTCCCCATCCTTTTAAAAAATAAAATAAAATAAAAATTTGAAATGCAAACAGTGGATTCAATGTCTCCAGTTATGTTAAAAAAACATTTGGAGACTAAGTGAAATGTATTTTTTGTTCTTTGCTATTAGTTGGGCTATCTGTAAGTATGACGGTGCCTCACAGGTTTTAACCAGGACGGTCTTTATAGATCATATCATGTTAGCTTCGCAGTTGTCCTCCACAAAGAAACCATATTGTGCAAGAAAACGAATGGAAATAGCAGGAACATCTGATATAAAATGATGCAAAACTGATCCATGCACTTTCATATTCTTCTGAACAAAAAGTTTTCCACTGGATCCTTTTTTTTCTTTTCTTTTTTTTGTATGATGAGAAAGTAAATTTGATGTTGGCACACCAAATAATAGGTATTTGGTGGGATACCAAGTATTGAGAAGGGTAGAAGATCTACAGAAGGATCTCACCTTTTATACTTTTCTCTGCCCAACAACCCATGTCTGGGAAGGCGGCTTCTTGGGGCAGGGCCAAATGGACAAACAGTATCTACCCCACCTCTGCAGTTTGGTAAGAGAGAGCATGCTGTCGTGTTAATTTAGCTTCAAGCTATTCCAAATCCAAAATTGGGAGCACTTCCAAAGAAGGAAGCCAAGTGGAAGCCACATTGTCTGGGACACAAAAAAAACAAGAAACTCTTCTGAACTGACTTTTTTTTCAGAACCCTGAAGAATATAGATAGATCCCCTCAAGGGATCACCACTGGCTGTAGTCAGAATTCTTTTCAAACTCTACCACTCTCTTCCCCATTTTTTAAAAAAAATAATGGAACTCTTTGCAACAGGAAAATTTCCTCCTCCTTTCTCCCCATTCCCTTTCCCCCATCCCCATGTTGTTGTTTTCTATAAGAGGAGGGCTAGTGTCCCAGTGATTTTATCTGTCACTACTATATACTGTAATATCTAAGGTGCTTGAAGAAATAAAACTAGACCACATGTCAAAAATCTAATAGACTTAAATGCAGCCAGAGCCCTCACACAACAGTGGGTGTTTTACACATACATTTCGCCTGCATGTTTGCTGTTACATCCTGAACTTTCTGTGTATCTAAATCACTCGCCCAGATCTTAAACATGGGGCTCTTTGAAATTCTGCATAGAACTTCTCCCAGAACTGCTGTGTGTAAAAAGTTCTCCTGGTAAACTGCTTTGTCCAGGCAGCTGTGATCACTTGGTTTCCATGGCAGCCTCTCATGTCTACAGCTGCGGCTACTTTTGGCTGCCTCAGGGCAGCATGTATGTGAAGAATGCATCCGGAACTTACTTGTGGACTTGTAAACCCAGAAGATTGAAAGACCAGCACTTTAAGTTGTGTGTAAAAATGTCCTGTGCCCATCTCCCCGAGGGCTCAGGGTGAGCAGTCAAAAGTGCACTGCTTCAGTTCCCTTTTATTAGCTTCTCTCCTAAACCCACAACCCCCTGTAATGTCAACCAGTGCAGGAGGAGAATCGCATTACAATACTTAAATGTTCAATTTTTAAAATATGTTTCATAGGAGCAGGCAGATATTTCTTTTAAACAGAAAATGGTTCCATCTCTGCCATTTTCAGTGAGGTCCAACTAGGAAAAGGTAGGGTTGGTCAACTCTGTGTGATTTTAGACAGGTGCCTCCCCACCCATAACCCACCCATCATGCATGTTGCAGGGCTGCATGGGATGCCAATGTGACCCTGCAACATGCATGATAGGTGATTGATGGGTGGGTAATGGGTGGGAAGGTGCTTGTCTAAAAACACCCTCAGGTTTCAAAATAAGGAGTCATCTAGGGCATGTCATTGAATACATACAGCAGCAAAGCAAGTTTCCTTGGGTGTCAGTCCTAAAATCTCTAAGGCTTTTTTTACACGGACGGCTCAGCAGCGCCGATGGGTGGAGATGGGTGTGGATGGGTGGGTAAGCACACCCAGCGAACACCCAGCGGTGCCGAGCAGGGAGACATTTACATGGACAGCGCCGCAGGGGGATGTGGGAAGGAAAGGGGAGGGGCCGGCAAACAGCCAGCGGCCAAACACCCATCCCAGGAAACACCTGGCAAACACCCGTGCAAGTACACGGACAGCCAGGACTGATGGGGAAGCCCCGCCCAGCACAGCGATGGCACAACATGGCTGACTGAGGGCAAACAAAGCCACGCAACGCAGCCCCACCCCCGAGCCCCCAGGACCCACATGGGCAGGGTGGGAGGGAGATGGAATGACAGTCACTACTAAGGAGCTGGCTCCACACAGCCCCAGCACAGAGCTGACACAGACCGCAAGCAGCCCGCCCCCCGCCCTCTCCCCCCCAGCAGAGTGGCCCACACACAGCAGGTAACAGAAGCACACAGGGACAGGCCCATGGGGGCCAGGGTGGGAAGGCACCCACACAACACAGGCAACCCTTCAACACCCCCCAGAGAGGCACCCACACAAGGGGAGAGGTCAAAGCAAAGCACAACACGGACACACGGGGAAGGAACACAAACACCTTTAATAAAATGGGGAACCAGCAACAAGGGGCAACAACAACAGGGCAGGGCAGGGGGATGGGGCAAATGAAGGGGGCGCCAGCAGCAGCAGTGGCAGGCCCTGGACAACACCCAGTCAATAGGGCCAGTGACCCCATGCCCGGCGCCAGCGCTCAGCCTGTGCACGGTCCAGGCAGTGCAGTCATTCCAGGACATGCAGGAGGAACTCCAACAACTCCTCCTGCTCCTGGGTCCACTCTGCGATCATGGCTTGCACTGAATGGGACAGAGGGAGAGGAGACAGTCATCAGAACCAGCCCCGGAAGCCAAGGAATA
The DNA here is from genome assembly GCA_003113815.1 of Sphenodon punctatus. Taxonomy (NCBI): domain Eukaryota; kingdom Metazoa; phylum Chordata; class Lepidosauria; order Sphenodontia; family Sphenodontidae; genus Sphenodon; species Sphenodon punctatus. The sequence goes on from QEPC01012556.1 coordinate 422,518, forward strand.
GAACCCCCCCACGGACGGACACAGGCCCAGGGACCAGAAAACAGGCAGCACACTCACGGATGACATCGAACAGCCACCCCACCACCCGCATGTACCACGCCGCCCGCTCCAGCTGCTGCACAATCATGCCCAAGCACAAAATCACCAGCAGCACAACAACCGTAGCTGCAGGAGAGAAGGGACAGGGAACTGGGGAACACCCGCACCAATGGGCCTGGGAGGGCCTGGGGCAGCAACAGCAGCAGGGGCACACCCCACACGCAGACAGCCACCACCCGGAGGAGCACCCAGACTCCTGCACGAAAGGGAATTGGTTGGGTTAAAGGCTGGGATTTGCACAATGCCTACTCACGCTCAGCCATCCAGCGCTCACGGTGCTCCCGCCCATCCATTGCCACCACCACAGACAGCCCACACCAACAGGGGGTGACAGAAGAGGGGAGCGGAGGGGAGGTGTAGGGCCACACCAATGCACAGATGAGTCCAGGGGGTACCCAACCAACTGCCCACCCCCAATACCACCCTTTGGGCAAGCCCGGGCAGCAGGGCCCAGCAGGAAAGCCGCTAGGGGAACACACATCACACAGCCGGTGCCCACCCCACAGGCCTGGAGCCCACCAGTACACACCAAGCACACCCCCTGCACACAACCACACATATAGGGTCAGGAGGGCCACCAAAGGGAGGGGGCACCCAGCCGTCACAGCAACAAGAGAAGCAAGGCAGGACAGACCATCACAGAACTGCAATTGATTGGTGCCAGGGGAACGGGGTCCCCCAAGCACAGAGAAGCATAGCAAGGGGGTGCACGTGGACCCATGGCCGGGCAGGAGAAGCACAACAGGAGGGCACAGGAGCGCCTGCGCATAGCAGGCAAGGGAACCAGGGCAGCCCCTGCAGGAAGGAGCAAGGGTCAACTAGAGGGGGTGAAGGGGTCCAGGAAACCAGTCAGCAGTCAGCAGCGATGCAGACAGCAGTGTAGACCCCGATCGGAGGCATGGGGGGGCAGGCAATGCATCGTCCAGGGAAGCAGGGTGGCTGTGAGCAAGTGGTAGTGAAGGACCGCTCATGAATGGTCTGGTAAACGCTCCCGGGCCAGCGACCCCAGTGCTAGACCCTCCCAGGTGAACAGGCCCCTTCAGAAGCCTTGGGAGCGCATATGAGCATCCACCAGGAAACAGGGAAGGAGCAGATCCTCCCTGGTGGTCGCAGCCCACACAGCTGCAAGGTCCCTCACCGATCGAAGGGCGGTCCAGAGTGGGCCACCAACCTCAGGGGACAGCAAGCCCAGGTCCCACAGGAGGGCCCCCACGTCCGAGGGTGTGCACGGGATGCTGCGGGCATGCAGGAAGCTTCTGGTGTACAGGGCAGCACTAGGGGGACCCCTGGGCAAGGCGAGGCCAAATCCTGATAGCTCCATCAGCAGGCGAGCCGCCGTTAACTCTGCAGCGGTCCATGGCATGACAACGGCGGACGGGTTCCCCCAAGGAGGCTGCCACAGGGGGGTGAATCTGAGATCAAGGGAATGGTCCTGGCATGCTGGGGCACCGACCTGGTGACCCATCATCCACATGTACTGCAACATGGAACCAGAAACCATCCTCCACCGACAGGGGGTCACCCACCAACAGCTGAACATCAGGGCTCAGCCAGAGGACCGCCAACATCATGTCCACACAGGGCGACCACCCCTCCCGTACATCCCCAGCTGAGGGCCCTGCAGAATGAACGGCCATGGCAGGGGTGGGACTTGCTCCGGTGAAGCAACAGGTGGGAGACAGGGCTGCTGCAACCAGGACGAGCATGTAACAAGTGGCTACTCTCGCCCACAGGTGGCCTTTCATGTCAGAGATAGGCCGGGCCACTGGGGACAGGGAGCCGCAACCCACACACAGGACAGAAGGGATGCAGCACAGGTGCTGAGAGATGAGGGAGCCCACGGCGAGGCACTGCGCCAGGCCGAGGAGCCAAGCCAGGTATTGTATCCACACCACACACAGCTCCAGCATGCAAAGGCGGACCCTGGCAGGGGGGACTGTAGTGCGGGTGTGGAGGCAGGAGTACCCTGGGGTGCATGTGGTCCATAAAACCCCAGAATATTTGACAGGTGGGTGCATATGGTTGGTTTTGTATCCCAAAGTGGGCACTGCCTGGCGGACATGCGGCCGGCGCACTCGCTGGGATGAGCAACTGGACCGGGCACCTGGTGGCATCCCCAGCACACCCCAGTGCAGCACCAATTGGTGCCCTACTCCCACCAGAATACACAGTACATAAGGGGCCCGCTGCAGGCGGTCGGGCATGGGGCGGAAGGGCTGTAGCACTGTCATGTATTTCCTATTATAAGCATTTGGCACAGGGTGTCCATCTACTCTGCTTATCCTTGTTGCCTGCTTGCCGATCCTAGTTGTTGGGTGTTGTGTGCAAAGAAATGCCAAAAAGAAGAAGGAAGCAAGGAGTAGAGACCTGATCTAAGGTTAGACTTGATAGTTTTCTTGTGGAAGATGGGCAAGCTCTCCCTTCGGACTCCGAGGAGTCATTCGTGGCACAGAGATTGGAAACCGAGGAACAGCTGGAAGGAATTATAGCCCCTAGGGGGGGTGAGTGCCCTACATCACAGAAAACTGTAGTACCCATAGAAGAACCGGGAGGGGAGGCGAATGATCCAGCTATCGGTGAAAAACCGCCAATCCCAAGTAACCTAAGCCTTGAACTATTGGGGACACAATGCTTATTGATAGGGGACTGGATACGCAAGCTGTACAGGCAATTAGATAAGATCAATACCCAGCTTGCTGAGCAGCAGTCTCTGTTGGTTACTCTTAGTGGTCTGGTGATAAAGAATTTAGAGGGGAAAAGGAAGGAGGATGGAAGGAGGGTATCTGTGGCATCCCAGACTCTGGAGATCAGAGATGCAGGGCAGGGGGGGCAGCCACCCTCTCCCCCCCCGTAAGAGGGATAAGTGGAGAGGAGGGTGGGAGGCTGGCAGCGAGAGCTGTCCCGAGCCCCCTAGTTGGGCAGAATATGGTGGTTTGGACCTTAGAGAGTGAGGTCCCAAGGCCTAGAAACCAGACTCATACGCCCGCAAAGAGTACAGGTGGGGGGGGGAGGAGATCATTGGGGAGATCTAGAATAAACCCTGTAGCCCTATTTCTGGAGGTGGTGCCTCTCCCGGACGGGCAGTGCCCGCTTTGGGATACAAAACCAACCATATGCACCCACCTGTCGAATATTCTGGGGTTTTATGTACCTCAGAATCATATTCGGCACTACAACTTGTTGCCCAGGGTACGTCAGACCCAGAGGCTGACACTTTATCTCCATTCTAGGACGGTTGCGGAAAGCATACTCACCTACACAGGTTTATTTGCCAGTTGGGGAGTATACGTGAGGAGAGTGTTTGAAAATGCAACTGTTAAGCCCCCACTGACTGAGAACAACGGAAGCCAAATGGTTGGGGGGAAGACCCCAACAGCTAAGGTAGGGGAAGACCCCAACTCTGTACCCGAGGTCAGAAGACCCCCCCCATGTTAGATAATGTAGCCCTCACTGGTGCAAGCCCCCTCAATTTGGTGGGGCAGGAGAAAGGGCTCAGGGGGGCACATGCGGAGGAAGCAACAACAGAGATAGAGAGGGTGGGAACTCGCCCTCCCAAATCTCAGGTAAGCATTCCTGGCCTGGGTACAGAACGGAGCTCCCCCAGTGATGGGCATGCTGTCCAGCTATTTCGGCAGATAGAGGGGGAGGATAGGGAACCCGAGGAGGATAGAGAAGAACACAGTGCCGTGGATGGCGACCCGGGACAAGTCCCAGCAGTGGGGCAGGCAGTATGACATCCTGGGATACCAAAGGCAGAGACAATTGTGATCTGCTCCTGGAATATAGCAGGGTGGAGCAGACATCTGGATGACCCCGAATTTACTAATGCTATAAGAGAAGTCCATATTATCCTTGTACAAGAAACCTGGGCTAAGGTGCCATTCGAGTTTGAAGGATTTAGGGCATTTAGCATTCCAGCGGTTAACTATAACTCGAGGGGACGCCCTTGTGGGGGAATAGGCTGTCTCATATCACAGGATCTCAAGCCCATGAAAATAATAGAGATACCAGCTCCCCCAGTAGCTCTGGGGGTAATAGTGAAGTTGCATGGGCAGGTTTTGGTAATGGCTGTGGTATATGTGCCACCAACCAATGCAGAATCCTATGACCTGCCCAGGTCAAAGGTGCAAGAGCTGATAGATGAGCTGAAAACCCAATACCTTGGAGAGATGGTTATAATGGTGGGCAACTTTAATGCCTGGCTCGGACCGAATGACCGGGCACTGGAGCCATATTGCCAGTGCCCTGCATATACCCAAACTGGTAGACTCAACTCTAGAAAATCAAAAGATCAGCATACCAATTCGGCAGGAATACAGCTAGGGAAGCTGATTTATAGGCAAAATCTGTATATTTTGAACGGGACCATTGCAAATGATTTTGAAGGGGAGTTCACTTATATAGGGGCTGCAGGCTGCAGCGTAGTTGATTATGTTGCGGTATCCGGAATCCGGATCAGTGATAGCGGATATCATAGACTTCAGGGTTGGGGATAGGACCATGGGAGACCATCTACCACTGATACTGACCCTGGCGAGGGGAGGAAATGTCAATCTAACTAAGGGGCATGAGCAAGAGACCCATTATTACCTTGAAAACGATAAGCCCCTAGAAGCGCATAGAACACCGAAATGGGATAAAGCCATGGCGGACTCTCTGGCCATATTTCTTGGGATCGCGGAAGTAGTGGCACAGAGGGCAGCTCTGGCTGCTACAATCGACCCAGCCAAGGCAGTGGAGATCTATGATTTAGTGGGAGCCCAATTACAGGAGCACATTAGAACCTGCAACCAGGGCAGACCTAAAGTTGGGATGAGCAGAGGCAAGTCATGGTTCAACAAAGAATGCTGGAGGGCCAGAGCACAGCTCAGGACTTTGTAAAAGGAGTATAGAAGGGCTCATCTGCCCAGACCGCTGACAGAATATGCCCAGCTTAGGATGACCTACAAAAGGCTAGTCTGCAAGAAAAAGCAGAAATATACCGATGACAAATGGGCCAACTTAATAGAGGCAGCTGAGGGGCACGATGCCAGGCGCTATTGGCTGCTGGTCAATGCCTCTATAGGAAGGAACTCGAGAGCGCCCTTGTTCCCGATCCCTCCCCATGAATGGGTGGGACATTTCGAGCAACTGTACGGGGTAGATCCCAGGGACCTCTTGGTGGAGGAGGAGATCTACCCCCTCGACGGTACCCCTGAATGGCTGCCTGTTACTGAGCTGGAAATAGAGGCTGTGGTAAGCAAATGTTAAAACCACAAAGCAGCCGGAATTGACTTGATTCAAATTGAATTTATTAAGGAGCAAAGGGATTGGTGGTACCCATTGTTAGCCTTTTTATTCACGGCTATTAACAGTAGCGGGAAAATCCCCGAGGGCTGGAGTAGGGCAGTGATAGTGCCTATTTTCAAAAAAGGCACCAGACAGTCACCCGCAAATTATAGACCTATCAGCCTGTTGAGCGTGGTGGCCAAATTGTATGGGCGCCTTTTGGCAGGCAGGTTGGGTGTCTGGGTACAGGAAAATAAGATTCTGGGTCCTGAGCAAGCAGGATTCCAGGAGGGTAGGTCTACCACCGAGTTATGCTTCGTGCTACACTACCTCGTTTCAAAATACACCACCGCACGGAGCGTATTATATGCTGCCTTTTTTGATCTAAGGGCAGCATTTGACTCAGTGGACAGACCTACTCTCTGGAAAAAGTTGGTGGAACTAGATATAGCTAAAAGGTTGCTCTCACTGATAGTATCTTCATACGCTAATGCATCTCTTTGGGTTCATGTCAACCACCAGGGGCACCTCACAGTGCCAATAGATGCACGGGTAGGGGTGCCACAGGGCTGTGTAATAGCACCACTCTTGTTCAATATCTATATTAACGGGCTTATAGAACTCATGGCCAACCAGAGATACTTTCCCCCCAAGGTGCACAAGAGCAGTGGGGGCCCTCCTGTATGCAGATGATGTGGCATTATTGTCACAAACCCGTATCTGATTGATCAGGCAGATGAACGCCTTTAGGGTTTTCTGTAAGATGAACAAAATGACCATCAATTTCCCCAAATCTAAGGTGCTGGTTTTCTCAGCCAGTCAGCGAAAATATAGTTGGAATCTGGAGGGGCAGGAAATCGAACAAGTGGACAGTTTTTTCAGCTACATTCCAATGACCCTTTTGTTTTAAACTTCCCAAATGAACCTTCACTGTATCCAAGGAAACAGCCAAATGGCTAGGCCATAAAAAGAGGTCAGCCTAGGTTTTCTCAGACTAGGTGTCTGGAATCTTATATATGACATGTCTAAATGACAGATAGTACTATTCATAAGATATCTCCAAGACTGAGAGGACTATTTTGTTAGTTTTTTCTAGCTAACATATCTATTTAATTAATGATTGAAATAATCTTTAAGCTCTGGTTATTCTCTCTCTAATCTGACAATTATCTCTGATAAAAATATAAGGTTTCTATTCAGTTTAAACCTTGAAGGAAGCCTAACACTGATTGGTTTCTTTAAGAGAGCCAATTAGAATCCAGTGTATCTCCTTACTGACTGACATGTAGCTGATGTCAGCGTGACACTCCTCAGGAAATGTGAGCCTTCTGGCAAACTGCTTAAGAAGGGAGACAAGAGTTTTGCTCTTCAGACTGAAAATCCACACACCACATGTTTGGATTTCTTTCTCACTGGCAGACAAAGGGAAGGACTGGGAAAGAATGTAATGTATGATGCTTGATATCTTTGAGCCNTTGAGCCAATGAATTGTGCATATGTTAAGCTTTTAGAAGCTTTTTCTTAAAATAGAAATGTTTTAAGATCATGTAACTTTGATTGGCTATCAATACCATTCTATGTAAGCTACTGATATTCTCTATTTATATTTAAGTAAACTATGCATATATTTTTATATTTTAAAAGTCTCATGTTCCTTTATTTATAAATGTATTGTCATTTTACAATACTTGGTTTGTTAGCTAGGCCTCAAAGTAAAGTGTAAAACTCATTTTATACAATTAGGAGAAAAAGGCCCAATCTAGTATGATTAGTTCAGCTGGAAAACTAAGCCTTCTTTCCTTTTTATAAAAAGAGTATTGAGACATGATAGCATGGGGTCAAGCAGCACACAGAGAATGGTGACACCGGGCTGGGTGGACACAGAGGAGCTCCTGCGATACCAGAAGAAAGTGCCACACAGCAGAGTGTGCTGCAGCCACAGCACATGTCAGTGGAGGGTGGCTGGGAGTGGGGAGCTGCAGAGCCATGCTCCCGGGGGACGAATACCCACAGGCAGAGGGCTGGGGGGTGTAGGTGCCGCAGGCCCTTAAACTGTCTCAGACGACAGAATGAACTGGTCAAGGAAAAAGAGGGCTGGTGCTGCGAAATTCAATCATGCGTGGTTTTTACTAACAATACTAAGCATAAATGACTGGACAATGCTCAGCATGAATGACTGGATCATGCACATAACACATCATACAATTATGTAACAATTATGTAAAAGTGAAGTTTCAGTACAAAGGTTACATCAATCCTGATGTGACACTGGCCTTCAAACGCGTTTCGGGAACCTGCCCCTTCTTCAGTGAACCTAGTGTTACATCAATAGACAGGGAAAAATGCTTTCACAAAATATAGATACAGTACAATGGAGTTGACTGTGAGCCTCTCACACTTCCTTCCTGATGAAGGAGACCTGGATTGTCCTCCCAAGGGGCTGCCTAATTGTTCCTCAGGTGTGGCAATTTCTCAATGGTATTCTGCTCATGTGCCTCTAGCTGCTCATATTGACCTGTAGTGGGGTCCCTTAACCCATGTAGAAAAGGGGAAGAAAGCTGAATAAGCTTCTCCAATCCCAATAACAAACACCAAATTTATGTTTGTGGGAAGGTTTAAGCTCTGGGGTGCCCTCTCCCCCTCTTGGCCACACCACCGGGACTCACAGGCCAGCATGCCCTAGCTTCAACTGACCGCAGCACTCACCGGCCGGATGGCCCAGTCTCCCTGTATTCCACTGGCCGCTCTACACCGGTCTCCACTGATGGTCCCTGCATGGAGAAACAATAATGGGGTAAGTGATCCTCGTGTGCACTTATCTCTTTCCCATGTCGGGGTCCAGGCCACTGAGTGCCCCATGGTCATCCAGGGAGCCCCCTACTCCCCACATGAGCATAACACGTGCCATTGGGCAATCCCTGTTGGTGCGAGCCCCTGGATGGTCCACCCATGGTACTATGGGCTATGCCCGTTCCACTACAGCATCACAGAGCTGGTACAATTGCCTCAGGCAATGGCCATTGCTCCCCATCTCGTGTAGTGCATGTGCTCTGAGTGGGTTCTATACTGTGTTCCCTACCAGGGTCTTGTCTTGTGCAGGCCCCCTGCTTCCCAGTGCGGCCCCCTGGTGTTGTGCCCCCCCACCCCCAGGAGCCTGGAGTGCTGCGGCCTTACCGGAGGAGGTGGGGTGACCAGCATGGGTGGGTGGTTGTCCTGGGGTGCACGGTCCTGGGGTGGGAGAATCGCCTCCCGATGGAGGGGTTGGGGTGGCAGCAGGGTTGGGAACATGGGGGGTGTGGGCTAGAAGGACAGCCCTGCAAGTAGGTCTGGCTGCCCTATGTGGGGGAGGGAGACCCTATGGACCAGGACCAGGTAGGGTTGCTGCTGGGGGAACCACGGGTGACCAAGGTGCAGGGGGGGTGCACCTGCACCAGTGGTAAGCCACCATGGTGTTGGTCGGCCGCTGACCCTCCTTTCGTGGCATGGCGGGGCCTGTCGTGCTGGGGGTCATGCCGCAGAGCCTCCATGGTCTCTCCCATGAGGTCCATGAGCCATGTGGCCTGACCCTCAAGCCCGTCACAGGCGTGCTGCTGCTCTCGTTGGAGGGAGGCAGCCTGGTGCCTGTCCCAGAGGTGCTTGGTGCGGGACCAGGCCATCATGGCAGCCAGGATCTCCCAGTCCCTTTCCCCCTCCCCTCTGATGAGCTCCCTGGTGAGTGCCAGCTCCCAGGAGTGCACCACGGCTAACTGTTGAGAGTCCTCCAGCAGCTCCCTGCCGAGGTCCTCCCTTTGGCACCGGTTCCTGGCCCACATCTCCCAGTTTCACTCCACACTGCCAGCAGCTGCACCCCTCGTGCGAGCGGGCGCCTGGTCTGTGAACGGGAGCTTAGACAGAATGTTAGTGCTTCCAGCCTGTGTGCCCCACTGCCTGCTACTGCATGACCCGGGCTGCCTGGTGGGGTGGCCCCCATAGTGTGGCAGCTCCCCTCAGCCCTCCCCGGTGGGGTCCTTCTTCCCTCCCATGGGATGGCCCCCCAGCAGCTGGTCACCACGGGTGGGGCCCATGATGGTCAGGTGTACTGTGGGGGCTGTTGTGGGCCCAACTGTCCCTCCTGCCTGCCCCCCACCCCCGTTGGGCATGGCTGGTTGTGGTTGCATGCCCCCTGGGGCCCCCCCATACCTCTGCCCCCCCGCACCCAGTCCCCCTGTGGCCCCCTAGCTGGTGTGGCCCGCCGTGGAGGGTCACACACCTGGTGGGGGAGGAGCTTCCAGGCCCACCTCCTCCTCCTCCTCCTCCACAACCTCCACCTCGTGCACCTACAGACTGCCTTGTGCTGCAATGGGAAGGGGTGCCGTTAGTGTTTGCCAGCCCCCGGCCCTGGCCGCTGCACCTCGTCTGGGCTGTTCCCCACTCCCCACCCCTCCCCACCCCCGTCCCTGCTGGGGCGATCATACCTGTATCCTGTTCCTCCGCTTCCTGGGGGCCATCCCGGGTCTCCACAAGCACACAGCGTGCTGAGTGTGGTGGTCTGGCACTCTGATCCCCAGGGCGCCTCCTCCCCCTGTGGGATGGGGCTGTCCCCTCTCATTTCCTGACTGGCCTCGCCAAGGGCACCTCCCCCACCCTGCTCTGTGGGATCTGTCAGGGGGGGTTGCGTGGTGGCCCTGTGCCTGCGCCTGCCCCTGATGAAGGTGCTGCCATGTGTGTGGGAGGCCACGATATGCCCGTCCATGCAGAGGAACTTGTCCAGCTCCTCCTGGAACTCGGATGTGTGCATGGTCCAGCCAGACTTGAGATTGTTGTCCTTGATATGTTTCTATCTGGACCTCAAGTCCTTTGCCAGCTGCATGCACTTGGTGACATCCCTATTGTACCCCTGCTGCTGCATCTCCTGGGCAATGGCTTCATAGACCTGTCTGGTCTTTCAGACCCCCACACGCGTATAAAGTCCCTGATCTCCTGCCTTGACCTGGGCTCCCCCTTTTGGGACCCGCATGTGGGGTGCCGACCAGCTTGGCAGCATGGGGCCCACCCTGTGGATGTGGTAGCCATTGTGATGGTTGTGTCCTGTTGAGGGTAGTGCATTAGGGGTTTCTCCGGGTCCTGCTGCCCCCCCCCCACCCACCCATGGGGCCTGCCCCCCCCCCTGCCCCCTGGAGTTCGTCCCTGTTCACCTAGCTGTCTGGGGGCCCCTCCTCAGCTGTCGTCCCAGTGGTGCAGTTCTCCATTCTCTGGTAGCTGTCCTGTGGGGATGGGGGACCAGGTTATGCAGCTGCCCCCTGCCCTGTGTTCCCTGGACCATGGTTCTGGGCCTGGGGTGCAGCCTTCCCATCCCTGTGGTGGGGGGGTTCCCTCGTGCTCACCTCACTCTCACAGCTGCACCTCGGGCTGTGCCCCTGGGATGTGCTGGGCTGAGGGTCCTCGACCGGGTGGGGCGTCGGTGTGGCCTCTCTGCCCTGTGCCGGGACACATGCACTGTGTTACAGTCTGGTGCATCTCCCTCCTTTCCCTCCCATCAGGCCCAGGCACCCCCCTGGTAGGGGGGGCCTTGTACCTCCCATACACGCCCCCCAGTACTGGCGGCCTTGGACACCTCTTGTGCCTTCTGCCTGGGGCACCCCCCCCAACGTCTTGCTGGGGCTATCCCCCCCCCCCAGGCATTCCTGAGTCCCTGTGCTCACCCGGCCCCTTCACGCACATGGGGCGGCATCGGCTCCCTTGCCCTTCTCGTTCGCCTTCCTGGTTGCCATCGTGGGAGCCCGAGCGCATGTGCCATGGTTCCGGCCTCCTTTACAGGCTCTCGGATGGACATCTGGTGTCCCACCCCCCCTTATGCATGTCTGCGTGTGCATGCCGCATGGCACCAGCCCAGTGGGCCTCCACCAGTCTGGTCCATGTGGGTGTGTGTGTTTTTGCTTTTACATGGACGCTCGGGTGTTGAACACCCACCTCCACCCATCTGCACCCACAGAGGGTGCCAGATCCCTCGTGGTTTCTCCATGGGTGTTGGCGAGTGGGTCAGGCACGTGCCCCCACCCACTCATGGACTTTTACACGGACGCTCTCCCACCCATCCGATGGGTGTTTCCGGGTGTTTGTGGGTGGGTGGCGTCCGTGTAAAGTGGCCTAAATCTGGAGAAGTCCCATTGAGGTTAAGATACCATTCTGAATTATGTGGCTTACAAGACTACAGTGTTAATTCTGTGCATATGTAATATTTGTTTCTTCAGGGTTTTTTTTGTTTCATGACCCATTTAATTAGCATCATTTTAAAGTAGTTCATTAGACCTTTCAGTGGAATCATATTAAATAAACAGTTGGATTGAAAGTCTGAAACCTACGTAGCCATAAACCTTGCTTTGTTGAAGTTTGTAAAGAATAACACTAAATAGAACATACTCCTTAAACCAGTGCAATTATTCCACAGTAAGTGACTTGAGAATTGTAGCTATCAGATGATTTCAGATGCCCAAAAGAACCCTGGAAAGCAGCAAATGGTAAACCAGTGGTACTTCAAACTTTGTAACAGCCATGTTGAAAATTTCCCCCTGCCAGCCCTTGTGGCAACAGACTGTCAACTTTGCTTTCTGGAGGTGTGGGTTGGATGTCTGAAGGAACTCATAGTCTCTGACCTTTTTGCCATCTAAAATGGCACATAGTAAAAAAATGTGTTTCATTGGCCTTGTTCAAAGTCTCAGACACATCATGAAGGGTAGAGATCAGTGCTTAAACAGTTCTTATCTGCAACTATTTGTTGTCCGGCTGTATCTGTGGTATTTGACATACTCCAGAAAGGCCTGGATACTCGGTGGCATCAATTTATTGGACAGCGGATTAGGTGGTTATTCTTTTTACAATTTAAATTTACCACATTTCCCAAATAATGCAACAGTGTCCCATTTATCATATTGCCATTTACGATTTGCCCATAATTCCTTTCCTTCCCATTCCTGCCTCCAGACCTGATTTTAGACTAGTCATGGTAACACTTGGTAACATGGTAATATGGTAGTTAGGGAATGGTAATATTGCAAACCAGTTAACTGTTGTGGTATTATCTGGTTATTTGTTTTGGCAGTTAACCATCATGGTAATTGATTTGCAGCCAATTAACCCCCAAAATATCTGAAATAGCTGATACTAACTATGGATAATTATTTTACTATTTAGTTCAATTGTAGTAGAGATACAACATAGTATCTCCAGTTTTACTACATGGTAGTCTGTGAGCTTTCCGATATGGCATATATGGCAGTGTGGGGCAGTGAGGGGTAACTACTACATGGCAGCACCTGTTAGGGGGGCAGAGGATGGTCTGGTATGGACTACATGAACTTACCACATAGTTTCATCATGTGTGAATTTTTATAGGTGGTAAATCCTCCCCACCTCTCCTTCCCCAACTTCCAGTCATTGTGCAAACATTTTCTGCTCAATACTTTCCAAGGAAGTATGTTCTCCAAAAACGCAGAATTACAGTGTCATGTGCGAATGCTCCAAGCAAGGTGTATTGAGAGGTAATTTACCATATACTAGCTATTGTGGAGTATATACCACATGCTTGAAATCACTGCATCTCTAAATAAGGCCAGAGAGGCCATCAAATTGTATCAGGACAGAGGAAGTTCCTCATCCCTGTTTTTAATATGATACTGAATGAAACATGCACTAGTGGGAAACATAATATTTCAGATTATCTGTATCTGGAGTAAAGGCGACATAATTGTATGATGCTTTTTGGTGCTTTAGTGTAGCTAGACTTAAATCATATAATAGAAACAGTTCTATTACTTATGTAAATATGATACACTCTACTGCAGTCACAGGAGGATGTCAGAAAGTTAATCTGTAATGACAGGAGGTTTCAAGCTCTTGTCATATAGAAGTCATTAAGCCATCTATAATCAGTTAATTCTTAGTACAGGGCTAACTTCAAAGTATAATCACTGCTGTTAAAAGACTGCAACTAATCTAATCTTGAACAGGAATCCCTCCAGTCCACATTGCCACTACAGAACTGCTGTTTCATAGGCTTTAATGAGACTAAATGTACTGTGACTGTGTTAAAGTTTTTTGTGTAACAAGCAATTTAGTGAGTATTCTAAATCGGAATCTATTTTTCCTTTTAGAGGATACAAACCGATGGGTGCGCGGCAGCTCCCTGGCCCATCCCAGGGAAGGAAACGACAGCCGACACAGTCCAGGCCATGTTGGGACACTGAACAAACGTGCCCATGGCTGGAGAGCCAAAATGAGGATGAAATTAATTCTTGCGAGAATCTTGTGATTCTCACGAGAAACACGAGTTTCTTGCGAGAAACTTGAAAATCTCAAAAATGCCCCCCAAATGATCTGAGCATGTGCAAAATTGCTGTGCATGGTCCTGGTGGCCATTTTTGCACATACACATTATTTTTTTGAAGTTCTTGAGAATCTTGTGAGAATCTTGAAACAAGAAAATCTTGGTGAGAAGCCTATTCTCAACGGGATTTTTGAGAAGGGTAAAAATCAAATGGGGATGAGTCAACAATGTGATGTGGCAGCATAAAAAGCTAGTGGAATTTTAGACTGCATTAACAGAAGCTCTGTGTCCAAAGTCAGCTTGAAGTAATAATTCTACTCTATTCAGCTCTGGTCAGGTCTCACCTGGGGTTTCGTGTCCACCTCATTTTAAGAAGGACATTGACAAATTGGAGTAGGTTCAGAGAAAGGCAACAAGGATGATAATGGATCTGGAAAGCAGGTCTTATGAAGGAAGATTGCAGGAACTGGGTATGTTTAGAGTAGTGAAGAAGAGTTTAAAAGTAGACATAAAGGACTTCAAATATCTAAAAGGCTGCCACCGAGAAGATGGCAGAGAATGTTCTATAGTGCTACAGAGGGCAGGACTAGAAATAATAACTTCAAGATACAGGGATGTCGATTTTGATTAAATATCTGAAAAAATTCCCTAACAGTAAGAGCTGTGTAACTACACACACACACACACCCCAGGGATCACCCTACTACAAGTTCCCAGGATCCAGTACCTTCAGTTCAGCTCCGGGTGGCGGCGGCGGCGGCGGTCCGGGGGCCTCAGCGCCGGCTGTGGCTGCCGGCTTCAGACGCTATAGGCCTTCCGGGGAAACCCGGAAGTTCCCCGGAAGGCCTACAGCGTCTGAAGCCGGCAGCCACAGCCGGCGCTGAGGCCTCTGAACCGCCGCCGCTGCCACCCGGAGCTGAACTGAAGGTACTGGATCCTGAGAACTTGTAGTAGGGTGATCCCTGGTGTGTGTGTGTGTGTTAATTAACCTCCCCCCGGGATCAGGTCTAACACTTACCAGCTGCTGCTGGGACGCTGCGGCCGCTGGTGCTGGGGGGGGGGCCTCTGGGTTGTACTTGCCGGCAACGGAGGGGAATTTTTTTTTTTAAATCCAGGCTGGGCAGGGTGGGTGGGGGGTATCCCCCCTTCCACCCGCACAGTCTGGGAGGGGGAGGGGGGAGGAATTGTTTTTATTCCATTGATTTCAGTGGGGACACAGTGCCCCATTGAAATCAATGGAATAAATTTGGTACCGGTATACCGGATTTAATCCGGGAATCCGTTTTTTTGGAAACCGGAATCCGGTAAATCTGGTATCCGGTATTGCCCTGGGGTCCCACCTCTAGTAACTATGGAAGAAGTTGCTTAGAGAAGATGAAGGCTCTCCATTGCTAGAGGTTTTCGAAAAGAGGCTAGACACTCAACTGTCCGAGTTGCAGAACTACTTTGCATACCCCAACCCTAATTTTCATAGTTCCACCCACATCAATCTACATAGTCCCACCTCTAATTTGCATAGTGCCAACAGTACTAATTTGAATAGTTCCATCCCTAATTTGTATAACTTGGGTGAATGTAAAACCAAGCACCCCAAACTACATGACAAGGCAAAGCTGGACACACACCCCAAAAAAATCCCCCATCAAAATAAAGATTGCGTAGGAGCATAAGCAAGGCCCTGAAACTTACAGTACAATCTACTGGATTCTGGTAGTTACAGAAGGGAACTGTTGGAGCCTTCAATAGTGGACACATTTAACACTAACATACATAGTATTGCCACAATTATTTACAAAATATCAAGCTACAGGGCTGGTGCCAACTTCAAGAAGTATTTTAAAGCATTTTTCCCCACTTAGATATTGTAAATTATGGAATATGGTGTGTGATTTTTGAAGACACTTTTCTCTTGAACACACAAGATGAAGCAAGTGTTTCCTCTTGCCAACTCAGTCCCATGGATGGACCATTGGTTAGAGTTGCCAGACATGCAACTTTTTTCCACATGGCATAGCAAAGCTGGCATCCCCCCTCCAAACAAAAATATAGACTGCACAAGGGCACACAAACCCCAAGCCATAGGGCATGGCAAAGCTGGCATCTCCCTCCCCAACATAAAAATACAGACTGTGCAGGGGTACACACAACACCAAGCCACGTGGCATGGCAAAACTGGCACACACACACCCCAACCGAACATAAAAATACAGACTGCACAGGGGCACACATAACACCAAGCCACATGACATGATAAAGCTGGCTTCCACACCCCCAACATAAAAATACAGACTACGCAGGAGCACACACAACCCCAAGCCATGCTGGCACCCTCTCCCCCAAAAGCATAAAAATACAGACTGCACAGGGGCACCAACAACACCACACCACATGGCATGGCAAAGTTGGCATCCCCCCAACATAAAAATACAGAGTGAGCAGGGGCACACACAACGCCAAGCCATGCTGGCACCCTCTCCCCCCAAACATAAACGCAGGGACACACAAACCACCCAGGCCCCCTATGTCCCCCCGCCCCACATACAGCCTCCCCACCATGCTTGGGCCCCCCTATTCCCCCCCAGTTCCCTATACTCTGTCACCATGCCTCGCCTCCGTTCCTACTCCGGGCTCCAGCACCCCCCACCAGGGTGAGGCAGGCCTGTGCTGTAGCCAGTGCCCCCAACCCAGCACCACAACCCCCAGGTCCCAGGCTGACCCCCCCAATCCAGCCCCATTCACTTAGCCTCCACTCCTGCTCTGGGCCCTCACCACTACCAGCTGAGAGCTGTTGAGGCTGCTGCTGCTCGCCCAAGCTCTATCCCTCCTCCAGCCGCCTGAAAATGTCACCACTGCACTGCCTGCCTGCACATCCTGTTCCCACACTCGAGGGGGGAGGAAGTGAGTCACATTCACTGCCACACTCAGCCCCTCCTGTGCCAGCACACTGCGAGAGGGGGAGGAGGAGGACTGATCTGGGTGGAGGAATGAGTCCTCTATCCTCCTTCATGAAAGTACCAGGCACCAGAGGGGGGGAAGAACAGGGGAAAGGCGGCTGTGCTGCTGGAGTGTGTGGTAAAAAATCAGGGTCCCCATGTTCCCCGACGCGTCGCCTATGCTTCCAGCTAAGGGAAGTCAGAGTTACAGTTCAGAGGCTATTCAACCATACTGTAGTTATGTTTCAAGGAGTCCCAGAATGTACTGGAAGAGCTCCTCTGATGACTCATCCTCTGGCTTTGAGTTTGGCTCGCAAACTCACTATTTTATTGTGACAAGTTTATTTATTTTGTTTTTTGTTGTTGTTTTTTTTACAGTTTTCAGTGTTTTCTTAAAGCAAAAAAGAACAAAAGTCACAAAAAGTAAGAGTGGTTGCCATGGTGATCTTGAATATAAAAGATGGAGACCAAGTAGTTCAAATGCTATCTTTTATTAGACCAACTTCTGGCAGTGGGATTATCCAAACTTTTAGGCCACACAAGGCCCTTGCTCAGGAAAAGTCAGAACCATACACTAAGCAAAATGTAGGACAGGTACATATGTGAAAGCAACAATTGAGGAGGTAGCTGTTAGGAAAAAGAGTCATTAGCTTCTCAAACATTTTGGTACAGTGAGAGGAAACCAATATATGCAGATTAGGATGTCTGCATAATGGCAAACACTAGGTAGCAGACTGTAGGAAAAAAATTCAAGTAGGAAATGCAGTAGTATTTCAAAACATTTAAATCCAATATAGGGAACACAGCAGGAATAGCAGGTTTTCTGACAGGCCTGGGAACTAAAGTGCATAAATCTGGGTGTTTACAGATGTGACCCAGGAACCCGGGAACACACTGGCAAGTACACAGAGACACAGTCCGGACTTGGTCTGCCAGCATAACAAATGTGCTGGTGGCCAGGCCGCAGAGGAGGACAGGAAGACAGATGGATGTGCAGCTTCCCAGCCCCACCATGGCGCTTAGCCATGGTGACCAACTACAGCTGCCATGGTGGTTGGTCATGGCAGCCCCCTTGGACCAGGCCAGGAACATATGATAGCCTGCTTAGGCCTGGTTGGTCGAGCCATTGCCGCCTGGGTGTGTTGGTGGCCAACCTGGGATGTGATCCTGGAGGTCTGTGGGATCACAGCCCGGGATCACTGCCATCATGCCCAGGAGCAATCCCAGGCAACATCTGGCAGCCTGGTCAACAAACATGCTGGTGGCTTGAGGGCCTAAGTGGGCCTCAGTGGACCACTATCATGTTTGGTTTTTTTTTCTTTTTTTTCTTTTTATATGACTTTTATTTATAAAATCAAAGTACAACAAAATTCGACCATGTACAATCTTTTCCATACAATTTGGACCTGTAACACCCTCTGCTGAGTGGAGAAAATAAAGATTTAAAATCTGCTTTCCTTTAATCTCTTGGTTTTTCAACATATGTGGTTGGCAACCCCCTTCACAGGTCAGCCCTTCTGCCAATACATGGTTTAACTGATATCCTAATATTTCTGTTTAGTTTGCCTTCATTTGGATGTGATGCAGTTTTACTAGATATCAGAATGCACATGGACAAAGTTTCCTTTGCAGAATCATTTGAATTGTTAACCTTCCAAGAGAAATAGTGTAGGTGGTTTTGTTATCAGTATTTCAGAATTAATACTAAATTGCAAAGTTATATAACTGCAAAACCCATGTGCCAAATGTCCTTTGTAAGAGGTAAGTCCTTGATGTCAAGTCCTGCAACCCATGGACGTTAGGATGGTGCAGTAAGTGTCACGAAAAGGCTCTGAACTCTTCCACAGTCAGGGAAGACCCCAGAAAGAGAGTCCCCTCCCTTGTCTGCCACTGGGCCATCAGACATCTAGGCCTGGCTATGGTCGTTAAGTTAGAGAAGCCAGGGAGTGGGACACAAGGAAGGGAAGTGAGAGAAGTGGCCTGAGGATGAAGATGGCCAGCAAATCCAAAAACATAACCACACCAAAACAAAATAAAGATAAAAAATATCAATACAGAAATTACATTAATGGAAAATGTTTGGTATAGCTCCTTTCTCATTTCCTACCTGCACCTCCAGGAGTGGATGCACTGGAAAAGGAAGAGTGGGGTGATGCTGTTATTCCACTGGCCTGATGGCTAATGAAAGTGAGGAGTCGCCAGGCTGCACTCCAAAGTCACACCAGCAACAAACTCACACCATACCACTGGCTCCCTTGTGCATGTGCTTCTGCCCTTGTCATTGTGCTGCCCAAAAGCATACAAGCTCTAGGGTATTCCTCCCTGACTCTCACAGAGTCTTGATGTGTGAAATACTTCATTGAGGACAGACATTTTGGAGCCCAAAGCAAAACAGTTCCACAAAATCTGGGACTTTGGGGAGGTGTACTGTTACTGGCTAATATCTTCCTTTCAGTACCTCCATAAGTTATGCTTGAGGTTGGGAAGGCGACTCAGTCACTTTCACTATAACTCCTATCAGGTGCGGAGAACCTTGATCCCATAGAAGCGTCACTGCCTCATAGGCTGTCTTTAGACATAACGCTGTTCAGTGTTCTGTAACACAGTGTCCTACCGTTACAGTGTTTAGACATACAGTCAACACAGTGTTCACCCCAAACACTGTAAGTGAATGCTGCCAGGTCCTGACAGTTTAATCAGTGTTTGGGGTGAACACCGTGTTGATGGTATGTCTAAACACTAGGGGTGGGAAACCGGTAGAATCCGGTATCCGATAATGCCGGTATCGGGCGTACCGGCATTATCGGATTCGGCCCGGTAATCCGGCCCCCGGTACCGGATTTCAGTGTACCGGTTTTTTGACATTGCAGCCATTTTTAAATGGCTGCAATGTCAAAAAA
>QEPC01012556.1:442653-456527 GCA_003113815.1 Sphenodon punctatus
TTCTTTTTTACAACAAAAAGCCAGGCTGGGCAGGGTGGGTGGGGGGTGTCCCCCCTTCCACCCGCGCAGCCTGGGAGGGGGAGGGGGAGGAATTTATTCCATTGCTTTCAATGGGGACACAGCGCCCCATTGAAAGCAATGGATTAAATCCGGTACCGGTATACCGGATTTAATCCGGGAATCCGGTTTTCATGAAACCGGTAACCGGTAAATCCGGTAGCCGGTAATGGGCCCGGGGTCCCACCCCTACTAAACACTGTAACGGTAGGACACTGTGTTACAGAACACTGAACAGTGTCTAAAGACACCCAGAATGACTTGGTAAGCTCACTACATAATATGGAGTAGAGGCAAAATCTCTACCTCTATCTCAGATTCTGCCTCTGAGGAACAAAGATAGATGGCCTTAGAGCTATTACATAAACAACATGTACCTCAGGGATTTGGTGCCATACCATGTGGAAGGACAGGATACAAGTTAACTGCAGCACACTGCATAACCATAAATATAAAATGGTAAAACTCACACCAGCACCACTGGCTCCCTTGTGCATGTGCTGCTGACCCATTGATAGGGTTACCATAGGGTACAGCCACACAAGAGAGGCAGGGGAAGCTACCACACCTTGGGCCTTACTTCTGACTGGGCAGGCAGGCCACACAATGCAGTGGCTTGCATGCCCAGCACCCACCAAATATTCTCCCCATCCTGAGGCAGGGGGAACAGCTGGTTATGTGACGCATCCTCAGAAAAATTCCAAGGACACATCGTGGAACAGTCTCGTGTGGCCAGGCCCATACTGCCCTGCTGCATGACGAGCTCCCTGGCAGGGCTGTAAGTGGGGAGCACTGTTGACCGTCATGTGCAGCCACATCACAGATGGGGAGGGATCTTGGTTGGGCCTTGGGAGGGAGGAAAGCAGAGCAGGGCTGAGCACCCACTCCTATGGCTGGCACCTCGGTCCACCCTGGCTCTGGTGACAGCTCCACCAGGAGCCAGCCCACCTGGCTTCCCTGTGACCTCCTGCCCAGCTCCCCAAGCCTGCCCCACAGTGTGACAGCAGCAATTACCAACTACGGGGCTGCATGAGCTTCAGGTCCCAGCAACTCATCTGCCTGCATCGACAGTCTCTTGGTTTCAGCCCATCACTTGAAGACTTCAGGTGAAGTCCCAATTTCTCCAGTTAATCCAGGGGCACCTGGATTCCTTGAGTAATTTTTTTTTAGAGAGAATGGCAGTTATTTATTTAATAAATAAATACAGGTGTACCTACCCGTACAACAGCCTCTCCACATGCTCTGATGGAGGTGGTATCGGGGGGGATGTTACAGTCCCCAAAGACATTAGTCGTGGGGGACTTCAAAATTCATGCCAATGCCACCCTTGGGGGTACGGAGCATGAGTTTATGGCCGCCATGGCAACCATGGGCCTGTCCCAGGTGGTTAGTGACCCAACACATTGGGGCGGGGGGAGGGCATACTCTGGATCTCATGTTTTGCACCGGTCTTGAGGATGGTGTTCTGTTATTGGGGGAGATATCAGCAGTGCCCTTGTCATGGATGGACCATTACCTCCTGCAGACCTCAGGATGTAAAATAATCAGTGGTGGTCATCTGATTTGCAGGCATCAAATTTCTCTGCTGACTTCCCTCAGCTTCTTTATCAAGAAGTCACCAGCATCTCATCTGTAGGAAGGCTGCTGCAATGTTTCAAAGAAACCCCTCACAAATTCTTTGCTGAATGATTACACTTATGTAATTAAGAGATTTAATTTACTCCTTCTTTGTGGCACTGATTAATATTGGATTTTCCCTTGGTTTTCTAACACAGTACTTCAGTGAGATATTATCCTGCTGCCCAGAACTGACACAAACTCTGTTGTCATAGAACTCAAATACATTTTTTTTTTAAAGTGCCTATTTGGAGGTTTGACTGAAATGATAATCAAACCATCCATTGTGTTATATGGTCTATAGAAAAACATACTGGGGCTATTTTTACATGTGCACAATTATTCCAAAGTAGCTAGTCCAGATTTGTCATTCCATCGTTGTCATTTAGGGACAACAGTTTACACAATCATTAATATTCCAGAATAAACACTAATCTAGAATAACCACTAATAGGGATGTGCGAACACCGGGGTGTTCGATGTTTGGCCCGTTCGGGATTCCCCCCCTGAAACCATTCAGGGTTTGGGCTGTTCGGCCGAACGGGTTCAGGGGGGCTGGTTTTCCCTTCCCCATCCAGGCTGGGTGGGTGGAAGGGGTGCTGGGGCTCACCTACCCCGCCCCTCCCTGCCCAGCCTCTTAAATTTTTTGAAACCCCCATCCCAGGGATCAACCTACCTGGTGGTGTTGGGGCTCCAGCCTTGGGTCCAGTGGCGGTGGCACTCTGGAGCACTTCAGGCCTCTACTTGGCCTTCTGGGTCAACCCGGAGGCCTAGTAGAGGCCTGAAGTGCTCCGGAGAGCCACCGCCGGACCTGCCGCTGGACCCGCCGCCACCGAATCCAGAGCCCAACCTACCTGGTGGTGTTGGGGCTCTGGCCTCGGGTGCGGCAGTGATGGCAGTGGGTCCGGTGGCGGCGGCACTCCGGAGCGCTGCCACTGCCGGCCCCGGGGCCGGAGCCACAGCAGCACCAGGTAGATCGATCCCTGGGGTGGGGTGTTAAAAAATTTTTTTACAAGGCTGGGCAGGGTGCGGCAGGGAGGGAGAGGGAGGGACAACCGGGTTCCCCCCTACTCCCCTCCCACCACCTGAACAGGTTCAGAACCTGAACTTTGTTCGGCTGGTTCGGGCGGGGGGGCAGTTCGGATTTGAAGTGTTCGCAAAAGGGCCAAGCACCCCGAGTTCGGACCAAACCTCAAACCCCCAAACTTGGTTCGCACATCCCTAGCCACTAAGAAGATCTCTTTGGAAGGTGTGGTTTCAGTCCAGGATAAGTGTTTATATGTTCACTGTTTCAGACTTATTTAGTAAATTAAATAAATCCTCAAAAATGAGGATGCAAAATTCCTGATTAAAACCAGAATCCAGATTTATTTACTCTGGAATAACTGTTTACACAAATACTTAAATCTGGACTTGGGGTGCTTTCACACGTTACTAAATGTGCACTATTTGCCTCTGCGAGAAACAGCAAGAGGTAAATGCTAGGGATGAGCGAACACGGTTCAGAAGTTCGGAGTTCAGCCCGAACTTGGCCTGTTCAGACGACTGAACCCGAATCCGAACACGAACTGACTGAACTGAACTAGATCTGAACGTCGAAATGATCTAACAGTTTGGTCAGTTCGGATTGTGTTCGGGTGAGTTCGGCTTGCAAAAACATGTCACTGGAAGGCAAAACAGGGAAGGGGAGTCACCTGACGAGCAGACTTCCAGGTACCAGGGGTGGAGAGGCTTGGAGGTAGCCGCAAGCCTGCCCAATCACCATCCCTTTTCGCCTCAGACCACTGGCTTTGCAGTCTGAGATTGGCCATGGGCTAGGCTGCATGGAGCCAATGGGGCTTGCGGTGAGGCAGGCGCAGCAAGAAACAAAACTGATTGCCTCCCCCCTTCCCAACACCTTCTAACTAGTCACTGTTCCTGAACAGCAGGCGTTTCAGAAGGCTCCCTCTCTCCCAGCAGTTTTTGTTCCTTCCTATTCCTAATCCATTGCCATTCTCCTCCTATTTCACCCATCCAACCCATTTACCTCCATATTATCATTTATTTAGATTAGATTAGATAGATTTAGGTGTTATTTTTTGTTTTTACCCCTCCCTGTGTTCCCTGTTTTCAATCTTCCTCCTTCCTCCTCCCTCCCCCCTCCATTGAATCCTTTCCCTCTCCTCTTATTCCAACCCTGATTCGCTTCCCCTGTTTTAATTTTTGGATTTATTTAGAGTAGGATTATTATTAGATTGATTTTCATTTCAGTTTTGTACCCCTCCCTGTGTTCTTTGTGTTTCCCCCTGTGTAATATTGTATATATAGATAGATAGTTATTAGATAGATACTTACTAGATAGATATACATAGTAGTTAGCTTAGTTATAGAGATATAGTGTGTTTGTAGGACAAGGCCTTTGTAGTTAATTATTAGGATATTCCATTTAGTTCAATAGGTTTTAGAATACTTGATAGCAGTTAGATTTAGTGTAGAGATAGATAGATATAAAAAAAGAAACACCCACCGTTAGGGTTCTGGGGCCTACTTTACTGGCAGGGACGGCTGTGGCCAATATGTATCAAGAAGCTGCCACTCTAGCCCCAGAACCCACTGTTATGAGTCTGGGGCCATCATTCCTTGCACAGAGGCGATGTCATTCCACCGGGACCACACCAAGAAACAGCCACTCCAGCCCCAGGACCCACGGTCAGGGTTCTGGGGCCTACATTACTGGCAAGGAGGGCTGTGGCCAATACGTCTCTAGAAGCTGCCACTCTAGCCTCAGGACGCACCATCATGGGTCTGGGGCCATCATTCCTCACACGGAGACCATGTTATTCCACCGCACCAAGAAACAGCCACTCCAGCCCCAGGACCCACCATCAGGGTTCTGGGGCCAAGTTACAGGCAGGGAGGGCTGTGGCCAATATGTATCTAGAAGCTGCCACTCTAGCCCCAGGACCCACCGTCATGGGTCTGGGGACATCATTCCTCGCACAGAGGTGTGTCATTCCACCGCATCAAGAAACAGCCACTCCAGCCCCAGGACCCACTGTCAGGGTTCTGGGGCCAAGTTACAGGCAGGGAGGGCTGTGGCCAATATCCAGAAGCTGCCACTCTAGCCCCAGAACACCGTCATGGGTCTGGGGCCATCATTTCTTGCACAGAGAGCCTTGTTCCAAACGGCCGAACTGAACCAAACATGACCAAACCGAACGGCCAAACCCGAACGCGGTGAATGGACCGAACGGATGAACTGAACGGGTGAAACAAACCAGACTGAACCGAATGGCCAAACCCGAAACGTGATCTGTTCGCCCATCCCTAGTAAATGCAGCATCGCTTTTGTCACATGGGAAAGCAAAGCCACATGGCTTTGTTGCCGATCATATGGAGGATGCGGAGCTGGAAAATCTATCTCTAGGGGTGTGCACATCAATTGTCATTTTCGTTATTACAATAATGAAAACAACAACAAATAATAACGAAATCAGAAATGATAATGAAAGTCGTTATTGATTTCATTATTGCCTGGCAAGTGTTTTTTGCAGGGAAATGTGGAGAGGGGTGAAGGGAGCAGACATTTCAGAGCCTGAAACAGTGTTGAACTCTTGAACTGGGAGGGGAAGGACCTGATGGATGCATCTCTGGCCAATGAGCAATGCAAGCAGCTCCCAGAAGTTCAATGGCACCCAGTGATTCCTCAACGCCTCTGCCTCCCAGAACTAATCAGGAGGGCTGTGGGTGTCACGGGGGGAATAAAGGGGTAAAAGGGAAGGGGAAGGAGAGGTAGGAGACAGAACGAGAAGGAAACCAGGGAACAAGGAAAGGGTAATTAGGTTGTCTATCGATGTAAAAGCTTCCTCAGGGTCTTGTGTGGGCTTTCCTCCTAACTTAGAAGGCAACCTGACTCATCATAGGGAGAGAGGAAGCCACTTGCCCCGGGAGAAAGGACAAACCACGAGGGACACCCAAACACTCTTGCAATGTCACAGGGTCCAGGAAGCTGTGTAGAAAAATGAGGGACAAAGAGGTAGGGACCGGGGGTGAGGAGGGAGTGAGGGGAGGAAGGTCTGGGAAAGGAAGGACTGTGGGGGTACGGACACGCACTCGACGGGAGGTGTAAGGGAGGAAGAGGTAAAAGGGCTGGCACAGGGGACAGGGTGTATAATCCACTAGCTCTCAATATCACACTCGCTCAGGAAAACATAGCTTAGGGAGGACAAGACAAATGTACTCACTCACACTCTCTCCACCGAGTCACTCAAGGGGGAGGGAAGTACAAAGGAACCAGGCGTGCAATCCACTTGTTCTACCAGGACAAGAACCAAGACAGGATTCAGCTCTCCGCTCCAATGGGGCCAGCCTCACATTAATGATTACCACCGCCAGCTCCTGGCCCCACCGGCATCCTTTATAGTCCCCAGCTCTTTAGTTGAAAGCGTGCTCAGGGCGGGGGCCCCACCCGCTGCTGAGCCTGACGTCCCACCAGCCGTGCGCTGCATCTGGGAGGGGCCCCATGCGTCAGGCAAATGCAGGCTAGCCCCTCCCCCTGTGGTGATCCCTACGGCCTCCTGGATCTCTGCGCCCGCCCGCCCCCCGCTGAACAGCGTGGGACGGGAGCTGGGTGGCAGACGACCTGACAGTGGGGGAAGGCACTGCAACCCTTAATGTTGTAGGGCTGGGCTGCTTCACTCTGTGTTAGCTCTCTTGCTTGTCAGGATGCATTTGCAGAAGCTGCTGGTGCTTGTACGAGAAATCCTCCCATAATATATCCCTTATTCCCTTCCCTACCACCCAATCCTTATTTCTTAGGTACACACACACACATATATGATAGATAGATAGATAGATAGATAGATAGATAGATAGATAGATAGATAGAGAGAGAGAGAGAGTATAGTTGATAGATAGATTCGATTATAGATATAGAATAGAGAGAGATTAGAGATAGTAGATATACCTCTGAGTTTTCCTTTTCCCTTCCCTGTCTGTCTCCCCCTAGATTAGATATTTAGATACTAGGCTATTTTATTATATATAGTAGGCTAGAAATATTTTGTATTATACATAGGTTAGGTTTAGTTTAGCTTCTGTATATATTATATAAATAAAACTCTATATTATTATTTTATTATTATTATTATTTTCTGAATTTATACCCCACCCCTCCTGAAAACAGCTCGGGGCGGCTTCCAACAATAATAAAAAATACATATAAAACAAATATAAAACAATTTAAAATACATTAAAAACAATTTAACTGTTTAAAACAGGGCCCCGGGATACAATTTAACATTAAAGCAATAAACAGGGTAGGGGAGATAAAAAAAAACCCTAACCCCCGCCACCCCCACCCCAAAGGCCTGGGTAGTACAGTATATATATTATTGTGTGCAGTTCTTTCTGTAACACAATGAGACGGGGAAGGTGTTCAACCTCTGACAATAATTCTTCATTGGTGCACGAAATCGATACCGATAATGATACCAAAAATAAAATTTTCATTTGAAATCGGGACCAATACCAATAACAACGATAACAAAAAATCACATTTCATTATTAATGAAAATGATAATGAAAAACAAAAAAACAACATGAGGCCCTGGTGCACACCCCATCGAGCTCTGCATTCTCTGCATGATCAGAGAAAAAGATTCATGACTTCACTTTCCCACATGACAAAAGCCATGCAGCATTTACCTCTTACAGTTCTTATGGAAGCAAACAGTGCACATTTAGTAACGAGGGAAAGTGCCCTACTCCAGACTTATGACTGTGTAAAAACAGCCTGTATGGATACACAACAGAACTGGCTGTTGGCAGACCTTTCGCTCAGTGTGCCAAAGTGCCGCAGAGCTGCCTTCTCCCAGTTTGATGATGCAGAGTTGTTGTTTTTTGAGAATGTATTGCATACAGCTTTGCAAATAGCTAATTCTATCTGCCCTCTCCTAGGGCTACTATTTCCAGCTTCATCTACAAGGTGCCACTGCTTGCTTATATAGCAGGCAACAATTCAGAAAAAGCAGATACAGTATACAAACAGCTGTGTGGAAAATATTTATTTATTTATTTATTTATTTAATAACCCATTCCTCCTGCTCCAAGCAGCCTGGGGAGGCTTACAATATTAAAACACAAACCATAAAAAACAGTAAAATACAATTAAAAATACAGTGAAAAGTGACGGCACAAAACCAAAACCACCCCCTCCCCCTCCTCCCATTCCACCCTACACCTCATCTCCCTCACCAAAAGCCAGGTGGAACACCAAGGTTTTACAAATACGATGGAAGGAGGGGAGATCAATTGCTGTGAGCTGCTTGCGTTGCTCATTGGCCAGAGATACATCCATCAGGTCCTTCGCCTCCCAGTTCAAGAGTTCAATGCTGTTTCTCACTCCAAGATGTCTGCTCCCTCCTCCCCTCTCCACATTTCTCTTCAAAAAACAGAGAGTGTCTGCTCTCTCCTCCCCTCTCCATATTTCTCCTGCATGTTTGCTGTTACATCCTGAACTTTCTGTGTGTCTAAATCACTCACCCAGATCTTAAACATCTGGCTCTTTGAACTTCTGCGTAGAACATCTCCCAGAACTGCTGTGTGAAAAAAGTTCTCCCGGTAAACTGTTTTGCTCCAGGCAGCTGTGGTCACTTGGTTTCTATGGCAGCCCCTCACGTCTACAGCTGAAGCTACTTTAGGCTGTCTCAGGGCAGTGTTTGTGTGAAGAATGCATCCAGAAATGGCTTCAGGGTAGTGTGTGTGTGAAGAATGCATCCAGAACTTACTTGTGGACTTGTAAACCCAGACATATGAAAGACCAGCACTTTGAGGTGTGTGTAAAAATGCCCAGTGTGTGCCTGCCCACCTTGCCCCCTCTCCTGGACCCTATGTTCTGAAGGACAGACAGGAAGCCAACCTTAATACCACCATCTACAAGAAGTGGTGGGCCCGAAAATAGCAGTGCTATTTGGAGTGTGAAAGGGAAAATACATTCACTGCAAGCCTTTGTGGAGCATTGCTATCAGAAAGTGCAGCTGAAGAGTCCTTGGCTATGCATTGGGGTTTTGACAAAATACAAATAACTGCAAAAAAAGACCTTTTCAGGTTCCATATATATTTGTCTATTTGGGTTTCTTTCAAGTGAACCCAACATTTCCCCAAAAGCATAATAACCGGAATCTCAAACAGGACCCCTCAAACTGCAGCACATATCCAGTCTGGAGCTGGGCTGCTCTCTGACTCTCAGCTTAGCTGCCTGCTTAGGGAGCCTGTAGTGAGCCCTCCCCACCTGCAGGGGCTGCTACTGTCTCAGAACTGCAGTCCCCAGCACTACAGCCAGGCCCAGCCCAGCAGAGCCTGGGACAGCCAGGGAGAAATCAAATGGTGAGGTTGTTCCTCCCCTCCCCAAGCCAGCGACCCCCTCAGCCAGCCCCATGCCCACCTAGGAATACTACCTTCCACAAGTCAATGACTACCCTCTGAGCCAGAAACCACCCATGACAAGCCAGCCCCATGACCCATTCCCTCATACCCAAGCCAGCAACTCCCCACTCAAGCCAGCTCCATGTTCCACCTCCCCTCTTCCAAGCCAGCCACTTACCTTACTCTCCCTCAATCCAGCAACCACCTGAGCTGGCCCCATGACCTGTTCCACCCTCCCCAGCCAGCCTAACAAGCTCCCCACCAAGCTAGATTTATTCTCTACCCTCCCACAAACCAGTGATCCCCTGTTTAAACTGGTAGTAGACTTAGCAGCAGATTTGACTGCATTTTCCTTTCCTTATAGGCCTGTCAAATTGGCAGAGCCTCCCTGCACTTATGCACCAAAACAAACCATATGCAGAGACTCGTATTCACTGCATTTTCCACATTGGAAAAGATGAGGGAAATGCAGTGAATGCAGGGAAAGACACAAATATAAATAAATGTGAATACTGAAACCACAAATACAAATACCTGATCCCATGCACATCCCTAGCTTGGTGCTGTTGCTGTTGCAAATCATGGCGGGAGTGGCATAGCTACCATGGAGCAAGAGAGCTCAGTTGAGCTCAGGTCCTGACCTGAGCATCACTAGTAAATTTTCAGAAGGGGAGGTAGCGGGCCAGCACTCTTTCCCTGTCCACTCTGAAAATTTCACAGCAGTGTCCAGGCCACGTGCAATGGGCCCTGTCAGAAAACAAGTTTTCAGACTGGGCAAGGAAGGACTGTTGGTTCCACTCCACCCACCCAATCTTAAAACTTCTTTCCTGTCAGCTGTGGGGACAGGGACGGAGCTGCCCTCTTGGGTAAATTCTGTGTGCCCCACCCTGGAGACCTCGCTCCCTTGCCCTTTGGGTGACCAACACTGGGACTTGATTCCAGGCCTACCACATTCTTGCTACATCACTGGAGGTAGCTTACCACCCCAGGCCAGATTTAAAGATAGAGAGTTATAGAATCATAGAGTTGGAAGTGACCTCAGAGATCATCTACTCAATGTAGGGGACCTCACATACAAGGAGAGAGGAAATACCAGCAAGCATCGGAGTCAGAGAGGGGCACAAGGAAAAAAGCAGTGTCTAGCCACCCCCCACCTCCCGAACAGTACTTCTGTCCATGCATGCACTGACATTGCTCTGACTCCTGGGCACCTGGCAAGAGCATATTTTACACACCTTTGCTGCCCTCACTACTGTTGCTTCTGTAGTCCTGAAAACCCATGGATGGGGGGAACCCATTAATGGGGGGAAACACTTTTCTGCTCCTCTTCCAGCATTTGAATTTGCTTTCAGATGATGGGGGTGGAGAAATGGGCAATGATATGGGTTTTGCAGAAAATTTTGAATTGCACGTTTTCTTATGTGTATTAAAAATGAATTTGCATACAATGTGCATAAGAAAATGTTGAATTGGACAATTTTCCTGTGCAAAATTTTCTATAGCCCTGAAAAATTTTCCACAGAAAAATATTCCTACATCACTGCAAACGGGGGTGGGTGGATCTGCCCTCTTCTCTAACTGACAGGAAATTTCAAATGCTTGAAGGGAACAGAGTGGCACTCACACTCCAGCTGCACTGGGGAAGCTTTGCTGGGGGTGGCAACCAAAGCTCAAGCAGGGGTTCCAGAAATGGCAGAAGCACTGATGCTCTGGACCATATGACAACATTGCAACACAAGAGCCCTCCAAGGCGGCGTAGCAAGAAAACGTCAATGTTTACTTTGAGACTTCAAATCAAGCTGAGTGCCCAAAATCTCAGGTATCATTTGTGTAATTACAGTCTAATTAGCATAAGGATTATGCTAATTAGAGAGGAATGTAAGCAGCTGCCAGCAAAACTGGAGAGAGGGGGCGGATGGGACAAGAGATGCTTGTAAAGTTTTATGAGCAACTAGGGTGGGCTGAAGTAGAAAGCAGAAACAAATATGCATATTTCATTTTGGTAGCAGAACTAAATTTGTGAATTCATTCACTGAAATGTATATGCAAAGCGAAAGTTGCGGAAGAATATGTGAAAAGAATACAAACATATTTGTTTCAGTCCTTATTACGGCACATCAACTTGTTGTGTAGTAATTACCACTGAAACAAATATGGGGTTTCTGTATTCTTTTCACATATTCCCTCCCCTTTGCATGTTTGCTTCAGTGAACTAATACACAAATTCATTTAAGCTGCCAAAATAAATTTTGAATATTTTTCTCTGCTACTTCAGCCCACTCAGATTACAATTTAGCCATTCTTAAAGACCAATGGAAAAGAGAAAAAAGCCTTCCCCCATGAACTACACTATGGTTTTTTAAAATGAGATGCTACCATGCATGGTCACCCGGAAGCCACTCATCTGACTGCCTGTCTGAAAGTGGTGTAGGGGAATGCACACTATGGTCCATGGCAGAGGACTATGAGGTGGCTGCTGAAGTGGCCACATGGAGTCACCCATTAGAATCCCTCCCCATGACTCCATCTGAATGGCTCCTCCGCAGCTGTACCACTCAGCATCTCAGACACCCCTAGCCCCCAGCTTTACTTGTTTAAAAACACCCTAAGAGAACACTTATGTACTTTTATGGTGATCACGAACAAAGTGGGTCTGTTTTCCAGCAGGGTATGCTCTAGGACTGAAATGAGAATCAATTTGATTCTTACTGGGATCTCACTAACGGTTTGAGATTCTCACAAGAATCTCACTTTAAAACCCCCTGCAGATACACAAAATGGCCATTGAGTCATTTTGCGTATGCACAGCCTTTTCCAAAAAGGGGCAGCCATTCTGTGCATGTGCAAAATGGGCACCACGCATGTGCAGAAAGGTTTCCCTTTTCCAAAATGGCAGTAAAGCTGCCGGCACAATTTAAGAAAAGGGCTGCACATGTGCAGAACAGCATTATTGCATGTGTAGTTCTTTTTTTTTTCTTGAGAAAAAAATTGATGAGGAATTGTTAAGATTGGGGATTTTCTCAATTCTACTTTTCCCTTCAATTCTCATCAAGAAGCTTAAAGAAAAAAACACGATCGAGTTTCAGCATTAGTGTGAACTTATGTTCACAAGCTGAACATGAGTCAGCAGTGTGATGCAGCTGCTAAAAAGTCTAACGCAATTTTAGGTTGCATTAACAGAAGCCTAATGTCCAGGTCATAAGAAGTAATACCTTCATTCTGTTTTGTGCTGGTCAGACCTCATCTGGAGTACTGTATCCAGTTCTGGGCACCACATTTTAAGAAGCACATTGACAAATTGGAATGGGTTCAGAGGAGAGGAAAAAAGATGGTCACGGGTCTGGAAACAAAGTCCTATGTGGAAAGATTATTTTTTATTTTATTATTATTAGCTTTTATATAGCACCAGCAATGTACCTGGCACTTTACAGAGAATAGGATAGACGGTCCCTGCCCGAGAGCTTACAATCTAAAGACGGGGAGGGGAGATAGGGAAGGGGGAACAGAGGGAGAGACAAGGAATGCAACATTCATGAGAATGCAAGAACTCAGGTACACATTCTTTGCTTTGTTACAGTACATTGGGAGTTTTCAGATACCAGGTGGGGGATAATCCTGGGTGGGGATGATTAGCAGGAGTTCAGAAGGGCAGAGCGGAAGAGGTGGTTTTTGAGGAGGAACTTGAAGGTGTGGAGGGTGGGGGCAAGGCGGGCGAGGGCAGGAAGGGAGTTCCAGGAGGGCAGGGCAGCAAGAGAGAAGGAACAAAAGGCAGTTGGGGGAGCAGGGGAGGCGTGGGAGGGTGAGGGAGGGGATGGAAGAGGAGCAGAGTGCTCAAACATGCATTCGCAGGGAGATCAGGGCAGGGAGGTAGGGGGGAGCGAGGTTGTGAAGGGCTTTGTAGGTGAAGACGAGGAGCTTGTGCAGAATATGCTCGGGAAGAGGGAGCCAGTGGAGAGAGGAGAGGAGAGGCTGCACTTGGTTAAAGCGACGGGCTTGATGGATGATCCTGGCAGCAAAGTTTTGAACAGAGATGAGGGAAGAAAGGTGAGATCGGGGAAGGCCAGCAAGGAAGAGGTTACAGTAGTTGAGGCATGAGATGACAAGGCCGTGGATGAGAGTTTTGGCAGAGGAGACAGACAGAAAAGGGCAGATCTTAGCAATGTTGTGGAGGGAGAAGCGGCAGGACTTGGCGACGAAGTCAATGTAGGGTTTGAAGGTTAGGTGAGAGTCAAAGATGAAGCCCAAGTTATGGGCTTGGGGGACACGGAGAATGGAGACCCCATCAATGGCAAATGACAGGGAAGAGGGAGAGGAAGGATTGGGAGGGAAGATAAGGAGCTCAGTTTTCGCCATGTTCAGTTTGAGTTGGCGTTGAGACATCCAAGCGGAGATATCGGAGAGACAGTTGGTGAGGCGAGCTTGAACAGAGGGGAAGAGGGAAGGAGTGGAGAGATAGAGTTGAGTGTCGTCAGCGTAAAGGTGGTATTGGAAACCATGGCAGGCAATGAGTTTGCCTAAGGATTGGGTGTAGATAGAGAAGAGGAGAGGGCCAAGGACAGAACCTTGCGGAACCCCGACCGAGAGGGGTAGGGAGGAGGAGGGGTAGGAGTTTGGAAGAGATACATTGAAGGAGCGGTCAGAAAGGTAGGAGGAGAACCAGTCGAGGACAGAGTCCCAGAATCCAAGGGAGTGAAGCGATTCAAGCAGGAGCGAGTGGTCAGCAGTGTTGAAGGCAGCAGAGAGATCAAGGAGGACAAGAATAGAGTAAAAGCAGTTGGATTTAGCCACAAGAAGAT
>QEPC01012556.1:456544-467799 GCA_003113815.1 Sphenodon punctatus
GGGAGATGGGGAACAGGAGGGGGAGCAGTGGGAGAGGTTGAAGGAGGCAAGGAAATGGTCAGATATGGGATGGGGCTCGAAGGAGAGATCAGAGATAGAGCAGTTTCTAGAGAACACGAGATCAAGAGAGTGACCATCAGTATGGGTGGGGGAGCTAGTCCAGAGGTGGAGATTAAAGGAGGACGCTAAGGAGAGGAAGTGCGCGATGCAAGGCTGAGAGGGTGCATCAACATGAATATTGAAGTCGCCAAGGATGTGTGTTTGGATGTCATCAGAGAGGAATAGGGTGAGCCAGGACTCAAACTCGGAGAGAAAGGTGGAGAGGGAGCCGGGGGTGGGGGGCGGTAGATATTACAGTAACACGGAGGTGGAAAGGGAAGTAGAGGCGTACAGAGTGAGCCTCAAAGGAGAGGAAGTAGAGAGAGGGGGAGCGGTTGAAACTGGCAGGAAGAGGCAAGGAGGAGGCCTACACCACCACTCTGGCCTTCGGTCTGGGGCTGGTGGGAGAAGGAGAGACCTCCGTAAGAGAGGGTGGCAGGGGTGACAGAGTCAGTGGGGAAGATCCAGTTTTCAGTAAGGGCAAGAAGGTGAAGGGAGCGAGAGAATAAAAGATCATGAATATATGGTGCTTTATCGGCGGAGGAGCTACAGTTCCAGAGGGAATAGGAGAATGGGAGTTGATCAGGGGAGAGACAGGGAATGGGGATAAGATTAGGGGAAGGGGGGGCAATGGTATTGGTGGGAGATGGGCCCTGGGGCAGGGGGCAAGAAATGCGGGGGGAAGGAGGTGTGGGAACGGTGGAAAGAGATGACAGGCTTAGTGGGAGGCAGGAGGAGAGGGGAAAGAAATAGGGGGAGAAGTAGGTGTTTTTTTCCTTTGAGAAGAGAAGACTAAGGGAAGACATGATAGCCATCTTCAAATATCTGAAGGGCTGTCACACAGAAGATGGAGCAGACTTGTTCTCTATTGCTCCTGAGGGCAGGCGTGGACTAGAACCAATGGGATCAAATTACAAGAAAGCAGATTTTGGCTAAATATTAGGAAGAACTTCAGAACAGTAAGAGCTGTTGGACAGTGGAACAGACTGCCTCAGGAGTTGGTGGGCTCTCCTTCACTGAAGGTTTTCAAACAAAGGCTGGACGGCCATCTGTCAGGGATGCTGTAACTGTGGATTTCCTGCATTGAGCAGGGGTTTTGACTAGATAACCTCTGAGGTCCCTTCCAACTCTAAGATTCTGTGATTCTAAGTTTGCATTTTAAATTTAACATGCAGACTTGCTTCCCATATATTCTTACTTTTCTGGAGAGGCAGAAGACCTTTCCTCAGAAAGGAGCAAAGACTAATAAAAAGACTTTCCTTCAAGGAATAACTGTCTAGCCAGTAAAAGAAGTGAGATACCTCACTATCTGCTTAAGTTTTGCCTTAACTAACCCATGAGCTGTACAAACAGAACACTCAAGTTTTGTTTTGGTGACCAGCACAAACAAACAGAAGAGTGATGGCTTATTTAACATAATACAAAATAATTTATATATCTGAATACGTACATTTTGTTTCCCATAATCCCTCTGATGTTTGACTCCAAGCAAATCATTCTCCCATTAGAGAGAAGTGTCATCAGAAGCTGCATTTGCCAATAAACTCTGAGAAGCAACTACTCCTTGATGGCAAATATGTTTATAACTTCCATTCAGTTCTGCCCTGCTATAGAACGGGACTATGAGTAAAGTTCCCTGCAGTCCCTTCGTGTACAAAATGCCTTGGTGATGATACAAGGGAGAAAGCTTTTTAAGGTTATGAAGACTGAATTACCAAGATATTCTTCTCGTGCTTTCATTTCAGTGGTAGTGGGGGATTCACTGTAGAAGTTGCATAAGATTGTGTAACAGTGCTCTGAAATATCATTTAAGGTTATTATGAAGTGCCAAGTCAAATTGTCCTGAAGTCTAATCAGCTTTATTTTAATTATCCACTTCAAAACAAAGTATCCACATAACTGATACCAGAGATTTTGGACATTCGGCCTGATTTGAAATCTCTAAGTAAACATTGACATTATTTTGCTACACAGCAGTGTCACTGTGTCCAAAATCAAAACCCAACAGAGTTTTGAAAAAATTTAAATGGCAGAATGGTTAACACTGTAGAGGAATAAAAAGCAAATTCAGAGATCATTAAGGAGAGACAGAGCCTTCAGGATTTGGTTGGCCCCAAATTCAGTTAAGCTTCCAAACTGTTAGACTTCTTCAGTACCAAACCTCTAACAAAATCTTTTATGAGAATCATCTTTATAAGTACCATTCAACAACCCCTAAACCATTTGGAAAGCAGAATTACCAAGAGATTCTTCTAGTGCTTTCATTTCAGTGGTAATCCTTGCAGGTTAAGTGGGGGATGAAAATCCATTTTGATGAGACAAAGAAATAAAGTAGCTATGACATCAGTTATTGGACTAACTTCTTTCTTATTTTAGGCAGCAATTAAGATAGGGCTAAATTTTAGCTAAATACAAAGGGACAAGGTTTGATTTGAATATGATAGTATTCACTTCAAGTGATTAGGTTTGTAAGTGAGAGACCTGGAAGATAGCTACTTGGAATGCAAAGGCTGCTAGTACACTGAAGGGCTGTAAGACAGAGGATAAATGAACAATGAGTTTGAGATTGCTCTAGTGGATCATGGAGCCAATATCTTTTTTCAGTCCCCTACTTTTATATCAGGTATAGTTATGAATTTTGAATTGCACACCCATCTTTTAAAAGGCATTGTCCATGTTCCCCTGCAGGACAAGGACAGAGTTCTATCAGAAATTCAGCGGTCACTCTGGGAGATGACCCAGACCCAGAGGTGATAGAATGTCTTTGTCAATAAACATTTTACAATGTGAATTGCACACTTAGTCAACGGTTTCACCAACTTAGTTGTTACATCATCATCATTATCTTTGTTTTTATACAGCACCTCCCCTGCTATGGGACTTGGAGTGCTTCACAAAGAACTAATTAACAACGTTTTAATCCTCACAACAGCCCTGTTAGGTAGGCTAGGCTGAGAGAATAACGTGACTGGCCCAAGGTCACCCGGTGAGTTTCTGGTTAAGGTGACACTTGACATTTAGTGCATTGACTGAAATCACCACATGCTGTGACAAGCATGATTGGGCTGAAGAAGAGCTCTGTGTAGTTTGAAAGTTCATATACATGCACCCACAAAAGGCATCATCTTCTCCTACCACGTGACTTTCTTTCTCCTCTCATTTTTGCTGGAAGCCCTGAGAATTAATGACTTTAACTATGAGTAATGTAAAAAGAGAAGAAGGCCAAGAACAGAGGCTTGGGGAACCCAAATGAGAAGGGAAGGGAGGTAGAGGAGGTACCAGCAAGAAAGACATGGGGAAAGCAGTTAAAGAGATAGGAAGAAAACTAACTGCGAACTGCGTCCCAGAAACCAAACTAATGAAAAGAATTAAGAAGAAGGGGATGGCTGACATCATCAAAGATGGTAGGGAGGCTGAGCGACGAGGACTGAATAGAAACCCTTAGACTTGGCTATGACACAGGGTCAATGGTGATTTCGGTGACAGCAGTCTCAATTGAATGGAGAGGACAGATGATAAATTGAAGGGAACCAAGGAAGGAATTGGAAGAGAGGAAGTCAAAACAGTGGGTATAACATAAACAGCATGTTCTAGAAGCTTAGATCACATTTACAGCTGCGGCAGCAGCCCAGATTTTGACTCCGGGAGAAACTGCAAGAGCCAAAATCTGCGTCGAGTTCAGCCGCTGTGAAAGCCCTCAAACACACCACCACCACCCCGGCACGGCTTTGCCGGAGATCACCCAGAAGAGTACAGAGCAGGGAAATCCAGCTCTGTACTCTTCCAGGTGATCTCCAGCAAAGCCGTGCGGGGGGGGGNCACCCAGAAGAGTACAGAGCAGGGAAATCCAGCTCTGTACTCTTCCAGGTGATCTCCAGCAAAGCCGTGCCGGGGGGAGGGGGGGAAGGGTTTGCTTTCACACTGGCCGAACTCCGTACAGATTTTGGCTCTTGCAGTTTCTCCCGGAGCAATAATTTGGGCCGCCACTACAGGTGTGAATGTACTCTAAGCTTCCAGAACATGCTGTTTAAGTTATACCCACTGTTTTTTTGGTTCCTCTCTTCCAATTTCTCCCTTGGTTCCCTTCAATTTATCATCTGTCCTCTCCATTCAGTTGAGACTGCTGTCACCAAAATCACACTCATCATTGACCCTGTGTCATAGGCAAGTCATTGACCCTGTGTCATAGGTTGCAGAAACCAAAATCTGCGTGCCGCCTCAGGTGTGAATGTGGTCTAAGATTGCTGGACGAGGCTGGGGGGATCAAGATTGGGCTTTGTAAGGATAGGAGAAACAGTGGCATGGGCCTCTGAGCCAAATGAGGCCCATGGCTAGTAGTTATTTGACTCATTTCCAGTTCTTGGATCTGGCCCTTGGATCCAGTGCCTACTTTCAAACACTGAAAAGACTGACCTCAGGGTAAGAGAGCAGAGATGAAGGCATGCATGCAAGGACAGGGGACATACCATAGCACAGATCCATGATCTGACTCCTCCTCTTCCTGAATGCACCCCTTAAGCACCCCTGCCCCCAACTTTTATACAACCCTCAGAGCTTGTCCTAATTTTCAAAGTGGTTCCTAGGAGGGAAAAGGTTCCTCATCTCTGACTTAAAGCATGTCAACCCAATCCATTCTATTGGATGTGGTTCCTATTTCCACCCAACTCAATCCCTTTGTATATTTAACAGACTCTGCAAGCTAATTAAGTATGAGCTTACACTTCATTTTACAGATATGCTTATAGAAGATCACAGTGTGATGTGTATTTGTATATGCACAGGGAGAAGAGTGACTGAGAGAGAGGAGCAGGGGGCAGGGCCTCAAAGATGGACATCCCATGTAACTTTCAGGCCCAGTTTAGCTTAGTGGATAAAATTTTGTACATTAACATGGTAGACCAGAGTTCAAGTCCTATCTTAGTCATAGGATGCACTGGGTAACCTTGGACAAGTCACTCCCTCTCAGCATCAGTTTTCCCTGTAGAATGAAAATAATAAGCTACCTCACAGGGTTGTTGTGAGGGTGAACTAGCAAATTGAAGAAACCCTTGGTCACATAAGCAATTGCATTGTTAATTGTGATAATTTACATAAGAACACTCAAGGATAGCAAATTTTGGAAAAGTCAAATTGTGGGGATACTTTATATAATCCAGCAAGTGTAGCCAACTTTATATATAATTTCACATTAAATTGAATAATATTTTTACTTCCATGTACATTCAGTACATCTCAGACTTTGTTAATAACTGGAGTCTACCTATGTTTTCAAATACTATTTTCTCTCTATCTTGTATGGATTGAACTTGTCTGAGAAACACAATATTATATAACACTGCCATCTATTGCTCATAAATGAAGATGGAAATTTCTTCTTGCCGGAATTTTTCTGTGCATGAAGAAGCCTGTTTGACAAAATGTGAGAACCACAAATTAGAATCCAGATGCAGATGAAATCTCTTGGCCACCAGAAGCTTCTTGCTTTCTCCCAAATCCAAGAGAATGGCATGTAAATATGCATGGAAGTTACTGGAAGACAGAGTATTGCCAGTGGGGTAGAGGTGTGCACCAGGGACCCATGTCATTTTTCGTTTGCAGTTTTCATTTTTGTTATTTAAATCTTTCGTTTTTGTTTTCAGAAATATAAAAAATTTCATTTTTGTTTTTGCTTTCGTTTTCGATTTCCATTGGTTTCAATGGAAAACACATTTTCGGCTGTAACTTTTTTTTTGTGAAAATATTTGGATGAAACTTGGAAGAATTGTACCTCAAATGGAAGGCATTAAGTGTACCAAATTCCAGAAAGTTTTGATAAAGGAATCAGATTTTATAAGCAGTTGAATTATGGTATTTTGCAAAAATCTGCATATACATTCGTGGCTGTAACGTCTTTGTCTCCCATCTAATGTGGATGAAATTGGCATGTTTATACCCCTTCCAAGGTTTAATAGCTGTGATAACTTTCAGAAGGATTTGATCAAGGGTCCTGGTGGTATATGCAATTAACTTATAAATGTATGTCTGACAGTAACATATTTGTAGTCCAACCAGCATACATGAAATTTGGTACAGATGTATCTCACACTTTCAGGATCATCTCCTCAAAATATCAGAAAGATTTGATAAGGGGTTCAAATTGTATATGTCTGCACAGCATATGCAGAGAATGAGTCTATGCCAGGGATCCTCTTACGTGTCACCGTGGTATAAGATTTGTGATGCCAACTGGCCAACAGAAATGTCAACCAAATATCCTCATTCTGTGCTGTGACCATCCCAACGTCTCTCTCCCACTTGTTACTGGGAAGTCATAAGCATCTGTTTAGGAAAGAGCCAATACAGATTCTCTTATGTCCTCTGTCATAATGCTGCAGAATGTGAGTGTGACATTAATTGGCCAGCATGGATGTGTAAACTATGTCTCCTGATTTCTGGGATGCCAAACCCAAAGTCCCAGTTATGTCCCTTCTGTGCCCGCCTCAGGGCCGCCCCATATGCCCACTTCAAAGCTACCACCGATTGGTCCTGTATAGCTGGAAGCATGCAGTAATAGGCCAGTAAATGTGTCTTTAAGTTGGGTTGCTCCCCTTCCTCCCTCCTATAATCTCCCTCCACCTGCCATGCCAGGTTCCTGCCTTTGACTGGCACTGCATGTGCTGCTATTTATCTGAATAATGGTCTTCAAGGGGACAATTTCAATTCCTTATAAAATTGGGTCCCTTTATCAAATTGTCCTGTAATTTATCAGACGTGACAGGGAAGGTGTAGGATACATTCCTGCCAAATTACTTGTAAACAGGATGAAATATAAACATGTTACAGCAATAAATGTATTTTAAAGTTAATAGTTTATAACATCAGGATACTTTATCCAAACTTTCTGAAATTTGGCAGGATTGGTACACTGAATGACATAACTTTCCCAGGTATCATGCAAATTGGATGGAAGATTAAAAAAAAGATGTAGCCAGGAATGTGTATGGAGCTTTTCTTAAAATCATAACATTCAATTGCTTCTAGAATTGGTCCCCTTTATCCAATCTTTTCGAAATGTGATACACATAGGGTGATTTCAGATGTGACGGGCGGCAGCATTGACCCCGGGCCGTGGGGTGGTTCAGACCACAGGTGGGGGTGAAGGAGCGTGCCAACAGATGTTCGCCCCTTTGCTCCCGGCCGTGGGGACCGCCGAACCATGGCCCAGGGTCAATGCTGCCGCCCGTCATGTCTGTTGGGTAACGCCCCCTCCCGGAGGGGGCGGGGTCACGTGATGCAGCATGCGGCTGCACAGCCCCGCCCCCTGTGCTCCCCAGCCACCCGCCTTCCTCGAGACAGGCAGCCGCAGCAGCCTATCTGGCTGCTGCCGCCGCCCGCCACCAGGACTCTGGAACGCGGTGAAGGTAAGGTAACAGATGTTACTTTTCCTTCACCGCGTTCCGGATTCCCCCTAACCATGCTTCGTTCGCCGCCATGGTGCGGGAGAACAAAGCGTGGTTAGGTTCACCGCGGGGGGTGGTTGACTGAGGTGAACATCTGGATGCGAGAAAACAGACGTTCACCAGATTTCAACCCCCTCCGCGGTTGACTGTGGTTGACTGAGGTGATTTCAGACAATGTAACATCTGAAATCACCCATAGTGCCCTCTGTTGGGGGCACAATCTCCCCAAGTTTCATCAGAATTGAATAAGAAACAAAAAAAGTATAGCCAGAAATATGTTTTTCAGTGTTTTCCCATTATTTCAAAACTAAATTTTCATTTTTATTTTTGTTATTAGTATTTTTCGTTTTTGTTATTACAATAAAAAAAAGAAAATCACAATTTTTGTTTTCATTGTCATACTAACAAAAATGCATACGCCTAGAGAGGGGTAATCTTTAAAGCCGCAGCATTTTACTTGTTCCAGAGGGTTTTTAACATCATTGAGAGATAAAAGAAATTGTCTGACCTATGGTGAAAGCCAGGCTGGCCAAATCATTTTAGAAAAACTGACTTTACTTCAAAACCATGCTTTTTTGAAGGTTAAAAGTTCTAATTTAATACATGATCCAAAATCCCATTAACTAATTACCCAACTAGCAAAAATCAAGTCAATGGGAGTTTTTAACAGGCTTTGCATCAGATACATATCCTATACCTATCCTCAGTGCACTTTTGTACCATGATTCATACAATGATTTGTACCAAAACCAGAAATTCCAGGACAGTTCAAATTTTCACAGAATTCAGAAAAAACTAGAAACATTTCTTATTCTACTGCAAGTTTTCTGTCAAATTATGTACACCGATATCGAAGCAACCCTGTTCTTCTGCCAAGGCTCAGGTTGGCTTACAGCATATCAAAACACATACAAACATATGAAAAAATCTCTTTAAAATTTCCTCCCCTACCCTCTAAAACTCCCTGTCCCCCCCCCTGCCGCCCAAATGTTTTGCAAATAATAAAGGTCTTAAAAAAAAATGCTCAGGCTTAGGCTATTAAAATATGCATTTTATAACTTAAATAAAAACTAGAATAATTCAGTCTAAGGATCCAATAACTATTTAATTACATATTCATTAAGTCAGTTTACACTATACCTTATATTACTGCACTACTGCATACCCAGAAGGATATATAATGAGAAAGGTTGTGAGTACCAACTTGGACTGGTTTCTTTTTCTTGTATTTTGATAAATGTAGTAATCAATTGTTTAGATGCTGGAATAAGGAACAGATTTCACTGTACTTAGATATCCATGAAACATAAAGAAATCTATGAAATAGTTTCTCTACAGCTTCAATCTATGACCCTTTTCACACAGGCACTCTAACACTGATCAAATGGGTGTTACATTTTATTATACATATTGCAGGGCACCCATAGGGCACATCTGCAGCCCTGTAATGTGTATAATAATAATAACTATTATTATCAGCATTATAATATAACACCCATTTTATCAGTGTTAACAGTGTCTGTGTGAAAAGGGCCATTGTGTCAAAGTGTGGATGCTGTGAAAGAGTTCTACTGCCATCTTGTGTTTAAAAGTTACAAACTATCTATAACTGCACTCACTAGCATAACTTCACCAGGCTCTTTTCTGGTTTCCTGGAGCTCTGGCAAACAGCTCTGCACATTGTCTATGGGGTTTTGAACACAAACAGTATGGCATTACAGGTTCTTCCTTGACTGCAACGCTGAATTTATGGGGGAACAATCTTGTTTCACAGTGGTTGGACCAGTGTTCATCAAGCAAAATGTAACCTCATATTTGAAGCTTCATTTAAGTAGGACTGAAACTAATATGACATTTCATCTTTGCAAAGATAATTTGCTTATTCATTGCAAATGGAATATTCCACAATGGAATATTTAAATTTGACTTCATCACCATTGTGAAATTCGTATCTTTGTTGCTTCACCTTCATACATTGGTATTTTGTGGTATTCGATACAATATTATCACTTTGGTGGTCCTATTTGGTGGGTTTTTTTGAACTTGTGAATATGAATGTGATTGGTCCAAATACAGCAATAACATTCACATTCAAAAGAATACACCAAATAGTGCCACCAAAGTGAAAGTAATGAAAATATTAAACGCAAAAATGCCAAAATGAAACTTCAAAACTGCAAGCCAATCTGGAAATAAATAGTCATTCATATTGGCTTAGTTTAAAAGGATTTAAATATGGCTTGCACTGTTCAAGTATGTCAAGGTTGCCCTTGACCATTATTTTAAAACTAATGACAATTATGAAGCTTTTACTAACAGTATTTTTTTTACAGTTTTTGTGACAAAGGAATTAAAAAATTAAGGTTACTATGACAGCAAGTTGCCAGGTGTAACGGTGTTCTGCCCACCTTACCCTTGTCCAGGACATTTACAGACAAGGATTTTTTAATGGATTTTCCAAACAGTCAGTAAAAACCACTGTTGGTAAATTTACTGAAGCCTGGCAACCCCAGGGTGCATTATGCTGTGGTTGAAGGATAGACAGGGGATAGCCACAATTGGTGCAGGTAGCATAGATTCTGCATTAGGTCATTATTATAGTCATAGTACGTGTGCCTGCCTGCCTAAACTTTCTGCACCTAGCATCAAAGTGTTCCAACAAACAGTGGAGTGACAAACTCACGCTCCTGAACCCTAAGAACATAAGTAGTGCCATACTGGGTCAGACCAATGGTCCATCAGCCTAGCATCCTGTCTCCAACAGTGGCCAATCTCTGGGTATTTTCAAACGTGATGGCTGAGAAGCTGTCACTCCCCGGGGTGAGCCCTCTCACCCTGGGTAGGGGTCTGCCTGGCTGCCGAACAAACATTCCGGTGGCTGGATCTGGGCAGAGGGCGGGGATGTGGGGCCACACGGCTCCACCCCCCATGCTCCTCAGCGCAGCCCCACCTCCTCCCTGGCGGATGGATGCGGCATCTTATGAGGCCACCGTGCCCTCCCAGAACTGCTCCGGCCACGGGCCGGGGTTAGGTGGAGTGGGCCATCAGACGTGATGGTCCACTCTACCATGGTCTGGGCACACCTACCCCGAACCATAGCTGAGCTTAACCCAGGATGTGCACTGGCCAGGAGTCCAGTGCATGTCCCGTGTTAGCCCTGCCACAGTCCGGGGTAACTTCTGCTCCCACCCATGGTGAACATCTGGTAGGGTGGGAGCAGATGTGACACCCCCGCCAGTGGCCACACTGGGGTAATTATGGCGACGGGTGGGGGTGTAACATCTGAAAATACCCTCTGCCTCTGGGAGAAGTACCCAGTGAGGTCACAGTGGGCAATCCATTCCCTGTTGTTCCAGCCCCCAGCAGTAAAAGGTTATGTCACCAAAACCTACTTGGCTAACAATTAATGGACCAATCCTGCAAGAAGTTGTCCAATCCCATTTTAAAACTACTTACCCTACTGACCTTGACCACTTCCTCTGGCAGTAAATACCACAAGCCAATTGTGCGCTGAGTGAAAA
This sequence comes from Sphenodon punctatus, assembly GCA_003113815.1. Classification (NCBI taxonomy): domain Eukaryota; kingdom Metazoa; phylum Chordata; class Lepidosauria; order Sphenodontia; family Sphenodontidae; genus Sphenodon; species Sphenodon punctatus. The sequence continues at coordinate 467,604 of QEPC01012556.1, forward strand.
AAAAATACTTTCTCTTATTTGTTTTAAATCTGCTGCCAGTTAATTTCATGGTGTGTCCGGTTGATCTAGTACTCTTAGAGGGGTTAAATAATTGCTTAATAGGGATATACGTGTCTTAGAGGGGTTAAATAATTGCTTAATAGGGATATACGTGTCTTAGAGGGGTTAAATAATTGCTTAATAGGGATATACGTGT
>QEPC01012556.1:471840-487533 GCA_003113815.1 Sphenodon punctatus
ACCTTCAAGTCCCTCCTCAAAACCCACCGCTTCCGCTCCGCCCTTCCTAACTCCTGCTAATCATCCCCACCAAGAATTATCCCCCACCTGTTATCTGTATACTCCCAATTTACTGTAACTAAGCCAAGAACATGTACCTGAGTTCTTGCATCCTCATGAATGTCGCACCCTTTGTCGCTCCCTCTGTTCCCCCTTCCCTGTCTCACCTCCCCCTGTCTTTAGATTGTAAGCTCTCTGGCAGGGACCGTGTCTATCTTCTTTTTTGTAAACCGCCAGGTACATCGCTGGCGCTATATAAATAAATAAAATAATAATAATAATAATAATAATAATAATAATAATAATAATAATAATAATTAATTAATAGAGACTTTGGGGATAGCATTTCAGAAATCAGGAGACATTGTTTACACATCCAGGCTGGCCAGTTATCATCACAATCACATCTGGCCTGCAGCACTGTGACAGAGGACATAAGAGAATCTCTATTGGCTCTTTCCTAAGCAGATGCTTCTGACTTCCCAGTAACAAGTGGGGTAGAGATGTTGGGATGGTCACAACACAGAATGAGGATATTTGGTTGACATTTCTGCTGACCAAATAGCATCACAAACTGATTTTATACCACAGTGACACAGAGATTATTGTGAAAGTGAGATATACATCCCTGAAAAATTTCATGTACACTGGCTGGACTACAAAGTTGTTACAGTCAGAAATACATTTATAAGTTAATTTCTTATACCACCAGGACCATTTATTCAATCCTTCTGAAAGTTGGCAGAAATAGTAAATATGGGAAGGGGTATAAACTTGCCAAGTTTCATCTACATTAAACATGAGGCAAAGACGTTACAGCCAATAATGTATATGAATATTTTTGCAAAATAATATAATTCAACTGCTTATAAAATTGGATTTCTTTATCCAATCTTTTGGTAAGTTGATACACTGAATGCCTTCCATTGGAGGTATAATCACTCCAAGTTTCATCCAAATATGATGAAAAACAAAAAAGGTACAGCCGAAAATGTCCCATGGTTTTCCATTGAAACCAAGCAAAAGCAAAAACAAAAATGGAAATTTTATATTTATGAAAGCAAAAATGACAGATTTAAATAATGAAAACAAAATGACATGGCCCCCTTGTGCACACCTATACATCTATTTTTAATTTATTTTTAAGTTGAAAAACTTTGGCAGAAAAATAATTGCTCCCAGATTCAGAATGATCATACAAGACTTCTGTCCAAAAGTTCAACTTCGAAGGGAAAAAGATAAAGAAATAGTGATTGAAAATACCTCCTTGTTATGGGCTACCATAGGCAACCAACCTGAACTTGCAAGCACCGGTCTGAGTGTTTCCCATAGTGTCAAAATTGCATATATGGTTGTTATATCCTTGTGAGAGAGTGTGGAGCTATGTGATAAAGTGATTTCTTATGCTCCTTTCACCTCCACAACTGTACCCTGCCCACCATGGCATCTTCATTGGGAGTATTCCAAACTTCTGAGCAAACTTATAAGCAGCCACCAGTTTTACACACACACGCACTCTTCTACAACTTTCCAAATAACTCTTTTTTCCAAAATATAATTTCTCCTACAGAATAACAGTGGTCCAAGATTCAGGACAGATTATATTCAGCTCTGGATGAAGTCATATAGAGATCTTGATGTCTTATAAACCTTATAAGTGCTAGCCACAGGAGCTTTTGTATAAAGGAACTTATTTCTAGCCCTGTGAGATAACAGACTATAAAACGGTGACATTATTATGTACACAAAACTTACTGTAGGCAATTTTTAGAGGTTTATTGGCTGTACTCATGGTTCTAAAACATCTGGATTTTCAGATGGAGGAATGAAAAAAAGAGTACCAATATTTTTATTTTTATTTTTTTTAAAAAAAACCTCTCTAAAACATTTGTTATTCTCTTTTCCCTGTAAAACATGTGGCATACACAGGGTACATAATGGCATGATATAAGTACTTTATTAAACACTCATTCAGGATAACCTATATAAACCACCCTTGGCTTTCCTACAAGAAAATAAGTCCATCTCAGACTAATGCCAATAAAACCTTTATGCTGCCTCATATGTTCTCTGTACTGAGTCTGACAGCTTACCTTACATAACTTGTTCATGTAGAGGGGCTCCATGTGTTGGGCGATCCCACAGCATCCTCCCCATCTATGGAGACCATGAATAAACCTGAAATGACAACATGAGTATGAGCACATGAGTTTGAACAAGTCATATAAGGTTTGCATTGTTTCAGCATGCTGGCCTGAAGAAAATGCAGCTGCCATTCAGCTTTATGAAATATGGAAGTAAGATTCTATTGCTAGCTATATATTGGACTTTTTAATGGAACCAAACATTCTAAAGTATATAATTAACTCCTATAATATTTTTGAATTCCAATGTTTTGCTCTAGGACCTTCTATGTATCTTAATTCATCCTGTCTGCCCAGCTCCCGATCCAGGCAAGTGCAGACTGTGGGTATTTTCAGACGATATGTTGGCCGTTGGCCCCGTACCGGCACCAATGGCTTCGTTCCCCTCCGGGGTCACCCCGTAACGGCACAACAGACGTGCCGGGGGGATCACCGTGAACAGACGTACGGGACACGGTGACCACAGGTGGGTATTCACCGTGGTTCACCGTGTTCGCGTAACGTCTGAAATCACCCTGTGAAACTGCACAGGGCCCCTACAGCATCCCCTCCTATACACAGATACCATGAATACATTTGAAATGACAACATGAGGATAAGGAGCATAGCTGTAAATATGAGTCTTGAGGAGATTCTCAAATACAGGGAGCCCTGTGCTATGGAGGGTCAGAACAGAAGTGATTCAGGAGCACCCCCCTGCCCCCCCCCCCACACACATATGAGGCCTATGAGTAAACTAGAAACAACAACATACAGACTCACAGAGCCTGCAACACAGGAATCCCTAACCTCCAAAAAGGAGGTTATGATTAATTGAGCATCTAAAATGAATTACACTAACAGTTTCCTTTTTCTAATGGGTACGTCAGTGTGTGCCCATTAAACATCCCTATACTTAATAAAGCACTTATTCTGCCACCATTTTGCACGAGGCCCCAATTTACCAGGATCCAGCATGTGTTTGCCGAATGGTTCCACAAAGTAATAAACTGAAATATTGGGATTAGGGGCATTTCGAGGAGCAGCAAAAAACAACATTTGGGAACAATGAGTGTTTTTAAGTGAGATGCTAAAATATATGGCCTGGCCACCCATTAACCATTTTTCCAGCTGCTCATTAGAAGGTGGTAGTATGTGGGGTTGCACACTCCCGTGAGCCACTCAGCACCCACTCATAGCCACTCACAGGGCCCTGCCGAAAAATCTGGAGTGATCGTTGCGGAGCAAGCCAAAAAAATGTGTGGGGACAGGTGCCCACGCATCCCCTGCCTTTATGAAATGGGGCAGTCACCCACACCAGCAGACCAGCTGCTTCCCCAGTCCTGCCCACAGCCCTGCCAGGAGCTCTTAAAGGACACATGCACAAAATACAACACTGCATTGTCTCAAAGCAAAACCACCCCCACCCCTTCACAATGCACAAGAGAAAAGCTTACGTCATGGAGGACAGTATCTCAGACAGCAACTCCCTGCACGTCCCCCCTTCCCTAATATGCACCTTCATTGTTGCCTGGGACTGCCAGCAGCTGCACCAGCTCCTGGGAAGGAAGGGGTTACTGGCTGCTGCAGATTCCTGTTTCCATGGTGTCTATGGGTGTGTGTCATGGCAGAGGGTGTGCAGTTTTGGGGGTTTGGGGATGTGGTGTTGCCAGGTGAGGAGGGAGGGGTAACAACTGTCCATGTGAGTTATTTGCAGGGTCAGTGGTGGAAGTTCATGGAGGCTGCCTGAATGGGCGTGGCCACCCAAAGAGCTGCCAGTTAGAATCCTTCTCCACTAATTCAATTTGTGTGGATGCTCCACAGCTGTTCCGCTCAGCGGCCACGGACCCCTCCTCAAATCTTGCTCATTTAAAAAAACCCAATGTCTACTACTCTGTCAGGCACCAAGCAGAGTCCAGGCAGAGTAGTGACAGGATGTGGACCTATGATGAGTCACCATAGGATCAGGGCCAGACAAGTCACGTCTGAGCAGGACTGAGGTCAGATCAAAGCAGAGTTTTCCAAATACAAGCCAGATGGTCAGAACTGAAGGCAAGCCAGATCAGGTAAGCAATCCAAAGAGCAGCGTCTAAGAACAAGTGTCAGGGGTCTAAGCCAAGGAATCAGTCCGATACAGTGCAAAGGGCTTGAAAGGGAAAACGGGGCTGGGGCAGAGAGAACTGGGCAGGCTAAGGACAAAGCTGGGAAGCAGGAACCAGAAGTCAGGAGGCAACAAGGCTGGGGCACCAACAAGAGTCAAGCTTAAGTGTTGTTCTGCCTGGCTTCTTCCTGTCAGATGACTTTTATCTAGCCAGGAGCCAATCAGGGCCTGTTGCACAGGAAGCACCATTTAAGTGGCAGCATGTTGGAACCGGGCCTAATGAGCTGGAACAAAGGTCCAAGTCAGAGCACTATGGTGGTGTTGCAGAGCTGCATACATACTCTAGGGTTTTGATGGCTTTGGCTCTTGTCCTGGGTCCTCTGGACACACATCCTTAGTGCTGACACTAGCCGAACCAAATAGGAAAAAAATATTCACGAATATATCTGAGTCTCTGAGGATCGGGCCCAAGTGTTTGACCGGTCCTCGGTAACACAGCCAAAAAGTCAGTTCTCAATACTCGGTAAAATGCTCAGTACCCTTATATAGGTAAAATGCTCAGTACCCTTATATAGGTACAGGGAAAAGCCCCTATAAGGGGGGTATAGACCCCTGGATCCCCTTACTGCTTGTTCCCTGTTCTGCCTGCCCCCTTTCCTGCCCCCTATCCCCCTTCCCTGTGCCTTCTCCCTTTTCCCATTTGCAGAATCAAGGAGTTACCAAGTACCGTATCGGGTCGATTCCTCAGTTATTCAGTAAAACTGAGTCAAGTACTGAGATACTCCGTAAAAACTGAGTAATTCCAAATACCCAGTTTCAGCCCTAGTTGACACCTCACCTGTTCTTTGAAGAAGCTCCTGGGACAGGCATGCATGGTATACAAAAATCCCCCACCATCAAATATTGGCAAATAGAAGAAACTCCTGGATCTTCTACTGTATGTTTCCATTTTCTCCACCCATGAACAGTGACAGCCCAACATCTTGGAAAAGGGAGCTAGGAGGGCATGGGTATCTGTTACTATTCTGTAACTAAATCTTCAAATACTAAGTCACTGAGGTGAGCACCAACGAGAGACATGTGTTGCTTGTGTTTTCCAAATGTAGTAAGACTTTGAGCACTCAACATTGCCCACAAATTGTTTAGCTTTAGTAGAAACAAGCCTAGTTACCTGATGTGAGAGCAACAGCATTTGTTTCCCTCCCATGCAAAAAGGAGTTGTGTTATTTATGCATTATTTATTATTATGTATATTAATACTATGGTATTTATATACAGAATATTTATTTATGGAGCAGAGATCACTGGTAATTTTTGCAGCTACTAAAAACACTTTTGGGTTAAGTTTGGTTTCTATGTTACTGATTAATAGAAAACTTAAACAAAAGTAATACCAAAAATTGTAAGCCCCACCCCAGCCCAAGTATATATATATGATTAAACTCTGCAAATTTTAGATATATAATGTTTTGTTGTAATCCTTCAGAAATAATAAAATTCATGATTTTTTAAAGAAAATCTAAAAAGTAGAGTTGTGTTTCTTGTTAGGACATGCCAAATAAACAACCACTTTAATATTTTTCAGTCTTCTTCCAAAGATTTATGATACACAGGAACTGAACTTACTAACCGCCTGAATTTTAAAGAAGACTTCCTTTGTTCCTCCTCAGTTACTAAAGTACTCATTTTGTGTGACCTCAAAAAATCTGCCTCATCCTTTTAAGCTCACATGGACATCTCTCTTTGTGGCTGACTGAAAAATATTTATTGCGATGTAGTAGGATGGAAAGCAAATGTCAGATTCTTTTAAAACATATAAAAACAAGAGCTCCCTAACCTTTTCTTCTTTCTTCATTAATTAAGAAAGATGTAGTGTACACAAACATCGACACTCACTATTACTGTCAGAGTAATCTTCTCAGGACAGAATCTAGTGGGGTGGATTCCCAAGGGTAGGTTCAAAACTGTCAATCACTTTATATTGCTAGAAAAATAAACTATTTCCTGTCATTAATAAAGGAAATGAAGTTCTTACAAAAATTAGCCAGTGCTACATAAATGGTTGCAATTAGTGAAGACTCCCATGTATAAATTAACAAAGAAGCATTTTGTAATTGTTCGGTGTTAAAGGAAGTATAAACTTGTAAGACATCATAATAGTTGTAGGGTCCCTAAGGGGTGCATCTTCACAGGGTTGCCTAGCTCCCTTTTCCAAGATGTTGGGCTGTCACTGTTCATGGGTGGAGAAAATGGAAACATACAGTAGAAGATCCAGGAGTTTCTTCTATTTGCCAATATTTGATGGTGGGGGATTTTTGTATACCATGCATGCCTGTCCCAGGAGATTCTCCAAAGAACAGCTGGCACATCATAAAAACAGGTGAAAAGCATTAGCTACAAATTGAGTAGAAAGAATAGGGCTTATCCTGCTTTAAGTCATTCTGGTGCAGATCAGAGATAATTTAGTTCAAATTAACAGAGTTTAGCTTCTGGGGAACAAGAGAAAGCAAAATCAGACCCAGATAGGCATTTATTTGACAACAACACTTTGCTTGTATGATCATGGGCATCAGCAGCAAGGGACAAGCGGAGCATTTGCTCCTCCTTGATTTCACTGTAGCACTGCCCTTTTGAAGCACCACTTAACTCCATGATGCTCCATAAGAGGCATATCACATCAGAAAGTGTTGGGGGTCCGTGTTGTAATGGCATTAAACTCAATAGGGGGCACAGTTACATTAAAAAGTGAATAGGAAACCTGTAACAGGGTAGGGTCCCTAAGGGGTGCATCTTCACAGGATCCAGCCCCCCAAGAACCCAGACCACACAGAATCTTCAACTCTAAGGTGCCCTTTATTATAGTGGGTTCAACCCATCATCAATATACAAACACAGTCCATATCATATTGGCTTGAGGGTGTCCTTCACATAGGCTCCCCCCCCCCTTCCCCCAGCCAGGATCAGTCCCTCCTGGAGCCAGACTTACCCTGCCTTCAGTCCATCTCAGTTCATTCCTCCTGTCGAGGCACAGTTCCATCTATCTATCATCTATCTAATGGGTAATTTCAGATGTTACGGGATCACGTTCAACCACCTTGAATCACAGTGGATTCAGGGTGGTGGCTGTGATTGCGTGAATGTCTGTTTGAGCCCCGCCAGATGTTCACCATGGTGAATTCCTGGCAGGGTTCAAAGTTAACCACGGTTCTAGAGGTGAGGCCGGTCTCATCTCCAGAACCATGGTTAGATGAACCATGATCAGGAAAGGGGCAAAAGTAACGTATGTTACCTTGCCCCATTCCTGAGTGTGGTCTGGACCACGGTACGGGATTGAGCGCAGTGGCCGCATTGGCCACCGTGCCTGCCCATCTCCCTAAGGGCGGGCGGATGTGGGAACGCGGGAGGGGGGAGGCGGGGCCATGCAGCAGCACATCGTGCCACACGACCCCGCCCCCTCCAAGATTCCCCCTACGTGATGAAGCTGGGACATCTAAAGGACGGCCGGCTTCATCACGGACTGGGATCCGAGAGATCCCGGTCCTGGTTTCAGCGTATTGGGCCTGGAGGCCCAGCACATCTATCTATCTATCTATCTATCTATCTATCTATCTATCTATCATCTGTTTATACTTCTATCCCACCCTTCCACTAAAGCTCAGAATGACTTACATAAAATACAAACTGCAATAAAACTCCCTTTTAAAACTTTATTCAAAGAAAACCCACCCTCACTTCTAACCCTCCAACCCCTAACCCCACTGCCAAATGCCTTATCAAAAATAAAAGTTTTACACTACCTCTGGAATATGACCAGGCTTCGGCTCTGATAGACCTCCAGGGGAAGGGAGTTCCACAATACTGGGGCAGCAACTGAGAACACTTCCCTGCGGGTCCCTGTCATACAGAGAAGATTGGCTGGTGGTACTCACAAGAGAGCGCTCCCAGCTGACCTCAGGGGTTGCAGTGGAGCATGGAAGGAAAGTTAGTCTCTCAGATAGGTGGGGCCCAGGACATTTAGGGCTTTAAAGGTCAAAACCAAAACCTTGAATTGTTCCCAGAAGACTATAGGGAACCAGTGCAGATTGTAGAACACAGTTGTAATGTGCTCACAGCAACCCACCCCTGAAAGGAGCCGGGCTTCTGCATTCTGCACCAGTGACAGCTTCTCAACAGTCACCAAGGGTAGCCCCATGAGCACATTACAGTAGTCTAGACTCAAGGTAATGAAAGCATAGGTGATGATGGCCAGATCCAAGTCAGAGAAAAAGGGACGCAGCCTCCTCACCAGATGGACTTAGTGAAAAGTGCTCCTGGCCACTGCCGGAACCTGATGTTCCAGGCACAGCAAGGAGTCCAGAAGCACTCCAAGTGAGCAAAACTGAGTGAGCAGAAGGCCTGACCCCCATCCCCACCCCAATAACAGGGGTCCCAATCCCCTCTAAGACACAAGATGAGCCAACCATCATCGCTTCAGTCTTCTCTGGATTCAGCTTCAATCAACTCACCCTCCTCTAGTTCCAGACAGTAGCCAGGAACTGGGAAAGCACTGAGACTGCAGGACCTGGTTCAGCTGAAAAAGAGAGGTAGATCTAGGTGTCATCAGAATTCTGATGGCACATGACTCCAAACCTCCAAATGATGTCACCAATCAGCCTCAAATACACGTTGAAAAAAAAGGTAGACAAGATGGAACCCTGCAAGACACCTCAGGAGAGGTCCAGGGGTACGACGAGCAATCTCCCATCACCTCCCACTGGGACCTCCCTGACAGAAATGAATGGAACCACTCAAGAGCAGTCCTATGCACCCCTACAAGATCCCACAGTCACATCAACAACACCCATGATCAATTGTATCAAAGGCCACTGATCTAACAATATCAAAAGGGCACAATTCCCCTTGTTGATCTTCAGACGTAGATCATCGACCAAGGCCACAAGCGCAGTCTCCATGCTATACCCCAGACAAAAACCTGACTGAAATGGGTCCAGGAATCCAATAGCATTGAGATGAGCCCGAAGCTTTTCTGCAACCACCCAGTCAATAACGTTCCCTAAAAGGGTAAGGATAGAGACAGGGCAATAGCTGATGTGGGAGTCAGCATCTAAATATAGTTCCTTAAGGAGGGGATGGACAATCATCATTTTGAGGGTGTCCGACAACCTACCCTCCTGAAGGGAGGCACTGACTACCCCAGCCAGCAACTGCCTCGGTGTCTCCCGGCTGGCCTTCACCAACTAGGACGGGCAAGGATCTAATTCACAGTTGGTTGTCCTCACTGCTCCAAGTTACATTATCTGCATCAGTGAGTAACACTAATTGAAATTGATCCAAACAAACAGGGAAAGGCTGAGTTTCCACAACCCCAAGCTCTGACTCTGCAGGTAAAATAACAGCACCCACGTTGTGGTGAATATAAGCAATTTTATCTGCTTGTGTGGATCTCTCTTTTCCTCTTATTTTGCAAGAGCACAAGAGAGTAAAAATGTCAATGTGAAATCTTAGTCAGGGGGAATGAAGACCTTTAGTTAAAAAACCGTTTTTATTAAGCAAGAAACCGTAATGACTGAAGGGCTGGTAACTTCATCACTGTCATTTTTTACATGTACTCCTTCCCTTCTTTATTTCTGGAAACTATTCAGTTGGCCCCTGATGAGTTTTCCCACTAGTGTTCTGGGCTGTGACCTTTTGACATGGAGAGGTGGTTTTACATCCTGATTTATATGACAGAGTCAGAGAGGTAAACAAGACTCTTTCCATATGGAACTCCACTACTTTGGTATCTTCTGGGAATGGACAATACCATGCTGCCTTTGGGGGTAAGGAAGTTGATTCTATTTCTATGGAACATTAATTTAGTTTTCCAATATGCCCCTTTTGTAATTAAGAATAAACTCTTCCTTCAGTAAAGAAGAGAAAAAAAGAAGCAGAGGAAGAGACACTAAGATTTTTTTGATTTTTAAAAAAAATCTGAATGCTATATTTTAAAGCTGTATAAAAGGGGCATTTGAGATTGAGTAACAACAGACACTTATTAAGCTGAATGAAGTCTTACATGGGAGAACATAAGATTTTCCTCCAGCACTTAAGAAATGAGATACAAGACTAGCAGGTACAAAGTGTCTATACAGTGACTGGTACAATTCAACCCTCGATGGCTTCTAGACAGTACTACATCAATATATTTGAATTATACCACATTTGCACCTCCTCACTTTCCAGATCTGGCTCCCAGAATAAGTAAGAGTAAGACTGCACACAGGCCAATTTTCACATGAGATATTATCTCATGCGAAGGCAGCAATTATGGAAGATTCCTGTAGGGTCGCATGCCCATGTTATTTTCTTTCCAGTTTTTTGGGGGGGCTAGCGTCATGTCACATCACCTTAACTTAACCTTAAGGGATCTGTTATTAATTTTAACAGATCCATGCACACGTTACCCATTTCCTGGGATAAATTGCCATGGGAGGACTGTGGCAGAGTTGCAGGTGTGTGCCCTGCACACAGGCTTTGAAAGTGGCCCCTTTAAGAGGGCTGAGGAACCAGCAGGCCACCATAGAGAGAGGGCTACAGAGTGGAGCCGCGCTGCAGCCCTACATGGAATTGACCTGAAACGGACAAGCAGGCTGGAAGCAGCAGCACCACCAGCCTGAAATTAACAAGGAGCAGTGGAGAGCGCTAGAGACTGAGGTCAGGCTGGGAGCTAGTAAGCTCGCCTGGAAAGGTACTTTGAGCCTCCAATGAGGTTGTTGAACTGGGAGCTGGATACTGGGTCTGGGTTAGTGCCCTGTAACAAGGACTAACCTGACATTGCAAATTATGCGAGCCTCTACACTTTCTACATTTAGCATGAGTTATCATTAAATTCACCACATGCACACATTCCAGTTTAACGTAATACAGAACTCACGTTACTGTCATGGAAGAATTTTACTACCATGACATCCTTAATGAAAATCATGGAAATTTTCATGATGAATGAGAAAAGGCGCATGTGCACATTATTAAATCTCCCATAAGAAAATAGCATGAAATAGTGTAACATATGCAACTATGGTAATTTCAGAGTCTCCTGTAACTGCTTTTAATTCACATTCACCTCAATAGGCAGCTGGAGTGATCACTAGCCAAATTGGGTTTTATCATTAATCATCAGAATTCAAATTACTTCGCAATCCTTATCTAGCGTACCCTCACAACAACCCTCTGAGACTGAGACATAAACCCAAGACCATCCAATAAATTTATAGCAAGGACAGGATTTGAACCCTGGCCTCCCAAGTCCAACCCAACACTTTATCCATTGGGCTACTGGCTCACTAGTCCAAGGCCCTTTTTGTTCTACACAAACCCCCTATGTACCTTTTTGATGGCCCACTTCACTGGCTTTGCAATCGACCAGAGCAGAATTGGCAGTTAGGTGACCTGACCTGTGTTTGAGCTATTGGTGCAAATCTCAGGTTGTTTAGCACCAATGGCAACAATCCTTTGCTCTGCGGATCGCATGCGTGTGCGTGCATACATGCGGTTTCTGCAGGGCACAATGTGCCCTCAGTGTGGATCTGTGCGGTTTGCACACACACAATCCACAGAGCATGGGATCGCGGCCAATGTTAGCTCTTGACATAGTTCTAAGCTACTGAAGACTGATTACCACAAATTGCTTCCACCTTCTCCCCTACAAATAAGCAGTACTTTTCTTTGAGGCACATTTACTGGTATAATACCAATAGCGAAAGAATGGAATCTGCCTCCCTTACTCATGGTGAAGAGTATTTTACACCAACTCTAGTCCCATTCGTTACACCATTGATTTCATTGAGATTATTCCTGGAATGGGGTTCTAAAAAGTTCCAATCTGAGTGGCAGAAGCTCGACCTAAGTTAGACACATTTGTAATTTAACCAGAACATTAACCTGGGTTTTTGCCTGCAATGCTAGAGCCGAAATTTGTCTGACCATTCAGAATTTGTGATATTAGTATTTCTACATGGTTTGTGGTCAAGAAATAGATTTAAAATATCCTTATCCTTCAATTTCAGTAGACAGTCATGATATTATAACAGAATATAACAGTTTTATGACTATTTAGATAAAAAAATATAAAGCTGAAATGCTTTACAGAATAAAAATGAGATAGCAGGCAGCAAATGTGATCAGGCAGTAGTGCTATATGACATTCAGTTGTGAATGCCCGATGGTCCATCGAGGTGAGTAACCGGTCTTATATAGTGACCAGTTCCACAAATGTCAGAGGAAGGGTACAAGAATGAGGCACATATGATGATGATGATGATGATGATGATGATGATTAGCATTAGCATTAGCATTAGCATTAGCATTAGCATTAGCATTAGCATTTGTATAGCACCAGCTGTGTACCTGCGCTTTACAGAACAATAAGATAGACCGGTCCCTGCCTACAGCTTACATTCTAATAGACACAGAGGGGGAAGACTAGGAGAGGGAACATAGGGAGAGACAAGGGATAAATTACATTCAAGCGGATGCGAAGTCTCAGGTGCATGTACTTGGCTTGGTTGCGGTGAGGCAGGTGTTTGCGGGGAGGGCAAAAAGCAAATATTGAAAGAAAATTTCTAACAGGCGTTGGGAAAGGGGCTGAGGAAAAGGTGGGTTTTGAGGAGGGATTTGAAGGTGCGGAGGGAGGGGGCAGGGCAGAGTGAACAGGGAGGGAGTTCCAAGCATGGGGGCCAGCAAGGGAGAAGGGACGAAGGCAGTTAGGAGAGCAGGGCTGATGAGGGAGAGCGAGGGAGGGGGGAGAGGAGGAGTGGAGAGTGCGTGCAGGAGTGTGTAAGGAGACTAGGGCAGAGAGGTAAGGGGGAGCCAGGTTGTAAAGGGATTTGTAAGTGAACACCAGGAGTTTGTGAAGGATGTGTTTGGGATGGGAGAGCCAGTGAAGCGAGGAGAGGAGAGGCTGCACGTGGTCGAAGGGACGGGCTGAGTGGATGACCCTAGCAGTGGAGTTTTGGATGGAGATAAGGGGGGACAGGTTAGAGCTGGGGAGGCCAGTAAGGAGGAGGTTGCAGTAGCCGAGAGATGACCATGGTGTGAATAAGGGTTTTGGCTGAGGAGACAGAGTTCAAGTTCAAGTTCATTTATTAAAGCGTGGCCATAAGTCATTGCAAGCAAATCCATACAATACAAAAGACAAAAAATGCATCCAGATGCATACATAAAATTAAAGCTAAAAAGACTAAAAAGAACAACTTCTTCCAATATGAGACCCCATAGGAATACAATTGTTGCCTTAAAACGTATAGAAAGATGGGGACAGCTTCCAAAGGGACACAGCCCGTTCAAACAAAAAGCAGCACACTGCAAAGGGCATCCAGCCCGAAGGAGCCCCCCAGCCCTTATACCAAAGTGGAAACTTAACAAAGGGGTTTCAAAAGGAGAAAGAGGAACACCCCCCCCCCCCAGGACTTTAAACATTCTTAGTCTAAACAGACCCTACCGGGGTCAATAGGCCAAAATGACTGCCAATCGTTGTTTTAATTTGGAGCCACAGGGAGAAGCAGCCCATGGACATATCTAATTTAAACAAGGTTAGCACACTACTATCCAGGACCCTGAATCCGTCCCGATTGTACATCTGTGGACGAGCAGTTTATTCTTAAAGTATGATATAAGCTCCAAAAGCACTATTGCATGATTCAGCAAGAGTCCCCAGCGCCAATAGAAGTGTTCACAATGGCCCTATACTTCATGAAAGTTTGTCTACAATGAACCAGTTGAGACAAAAAATGTGCCATGATCTTGATGATCCAAATATCGGGATTATTTAATAACGAAGTCAACAATGCTTCCTCAGATGTCCCCGGGTATGTTGCCAAGATAGGGAGCAAGAGCTTCTCCCTTACATTGTCATACATATGACAGTGTAAAATCATATGGCCTGGAGTTTCAACTGACAAGTTGTCAAAAGGACAGATCCTTTCTAAAAAGGGAGTCTCCAGAATCCTACCTTCCAGCACCTGAGATGGTAGGGCGTTAACCCTTGCCAAAAAGATTAACTTAATTGCCCTCAAAGATATAGAGGACCTTAGATAGAAGCTGTGCCATTGATAGGAGAAGCTGTGCCTTAGATAGGAGCATGTCTCTGGTGCCATTGGCCAGAGGCCCAGTCCTTGCCATTTATAAGCTCTTTAACCAACAGGGCAGGGCAGCAATTGAACCTGTGGTACAGGTTCTCAATGCCAAATCTAGCTCACAACTACTGTATGGGGCAGAAGTATGGACCCCTCTTTCGGCCCAAAGATTGAATGCGGTTCAGTCGAGGTTCTTACTAGGACTACTGGGTAACCCTACGGGTACCCCCCATGTGGCTGTGAGACTCGAAATGGGGCAAAAAAGTTGACAGCAGGTGGCTCTTGAGGCAGCACTGAAATTTTGGTATAGGATCTCAGTGGAGCAGCATTCTGAGCTGCTAACGGCCCTCTTGAATGATGCATACATGATCCAATGGTTTCGAAAGGTAAAGGGGCACTTGCAGTCTATGGGGCTCTCTAAGAGTTATCTAGCGCATAAGCCCCTAACTGCACTTATGAAGGAGGTTCTTTCGATAGCAGATGACATCTACTGGCAAGGGGAAATTTGGTGAATCTCCTCACATGAGGGCTTATTCTGATTGGGTACCTCCGCGGGGTCAAACAGAGGAGAGGGAGAGGAAGGGAAAGGAGGAAAGTTTATTTATTTATTTATTTACTAAATTTATACCCCACCCCTCCTGAATACAGCTCGGGGCGGCTTCCAACAATAATAAAAAATACATATAAAAACAAGTATAAAAATATTAAAGCAAATCAAAACAATTTAAAAATTTTAAAACAGGGCCCCGGGATACAATTTAACATAAAAACAATAAACAGGGTAGGGGAGATAATAAACCCTAACCCCCCTCCACCCCCTCCCCAAAGGCCTGGGCGAACAGTCAGGCTTTACAGCACCGCCAGAATGTCAACAGGCTTGGGGCCAGGCGAGCTTCCTCCGGAAGGGAGTTCCAAAGGCGCGGCGCGGCCACTGAGAATGCCCTCTCCATTGTGACCCCCCGCTTATGCGGGGGACCTCCAGGAAGGGACCCCCAGCTGACCGAAGGAGCCTCTCTGTAGCGCGGAGGGTGAGGCGGTCCCTGAGGTACGAGGGGCCCAGACTGTGAAGGGCCTTATAGATCAACATTAAAACCTTGAACCTAGTTCGGCATGCTACTGGCAACCAGTGCAGAGTCCGGAGCACAGGTGTAATGTGCTCCCGATGACCCGTCCCCGTAAGGAGACGAGCCGCTGCATTCTGCACTAGCTGCAGCCTCCGAACCAGGAACAAGGGAAGCCCCACGTAGAGCGCATTGCAGTAGTCCAGCCTCGAGGTGACAAAGGCATGGATGAGGGAGGCCAGGTCCGGGACGGAGAC
>QEPC01012556.1:494234-515694 GCA_003113815.1 Sphenodon punctatus
CCCAGGTGCTCCCCCTGATGCCACCATGGTCAGCCCCTGGGAAACCCTCCCCCCCTACCTCTAACCACCCCTCCTACACCCCCACCCTTCCTCCCTAGCCCTGAAATAAAAAGCCCCCCAACAATATCCCCTACTACCCCTGTGACCCCAAAGTACCGCGCCCCTTTGGACGCGGACCTTTGGCTCATGGCCTGTGGCTCATGGCCTGCGATGGGAGACGCTGGCCACTGGACTTTAAAGCCCCGGTTGCTTCCGGGTGGGGGAGGGGACAAGTCAGCCCATGCTACCGGCTTCTCTGCTCCCCCCTGCCCCCCAGCACTCACAGCGGTCTTTGCTTTTTCCTCCCCCACAGGTCCAGTGGAGTGAAGATGGAGTAGGGCAGCAGCAGCACCAGCGTACCCCCTTCTCGCCAATGGCAGGTGTTGATAAGGAGTTCAGTCTTAGCAATGTTGACCGGACGTTGGGACATCCAGGCGGAGATATTAGAGAGACAGTTGATGAGATGAGCTTGGCAGAAGGACAGAGAGAGGGGGTGGAAAGATAGAGTTGAGTGTCAGCAGCATAAAGGTGATTATTGGAAGCTGCGGGAGGCAATGAATTTGCCAAGAGACAGGGTGTAGATAGAGAAGAGGAGAGGGCCCAGGACAGAGTCTTGGGGAACCCCAACTGAGAGGGGGAGGGAGGAGGAGTTGGAATTGGGAAGAGACACATTAAAGGAGCAGTCAGAGGTAGGAGGAGAACCAGTCAAGGACAGAGCCGCAGAAGCCTAGGGAGCGAACAGAGTCCAGTAGGAGTGAGTGGTCAACAGTGTCAAAGGCAGCAGAGAGATCAAGGAGGACAAGAATGGAGCAAAGGTGCTTAGATTTAGCGACAAGTAGATCATTGGTGATATTGGCAAGGGCAGTGTCAGTGGGAGTGAAGAGGGCAGAAGCTTAGAGGCGAAGGGTAGGAGGGAGACCGGCCAGTAACTAGAGCGATCAGAGGGGTTGAATGTGGACTTTTTGAGGATGGGAGAGACAGTGGCATGCTTTAAGGCAGAGGGGAAGGATCCAGTGGAGAGGGAGAGATTAATGACATGTAAAGGGGGGGTGACAGTGGGAGCAATGGAGGTCAGGAGGTGGGAGGAGATTGGGTTGAGAGGGCAGGTGGAGGGGTTGGAGGAAGAGAGCAAAGAGGAGATTTCCTCAAGGGAGGGAGGAGGAGAGGAGAGAGGGGGGAGGGGTTGTGAGCGAGCGGGGAGAGGAGACAGGTGGAAAGCAATGTCCTGGCGGATCTTGTCAATCTTTGAGGTGAAGAATGATGCAAGATCCTGAGCAGAAAATGAAGAGGGTGGAAGGGGGTAGGGGCGCTTGAGAAGGGAATCAAAGGTGGAGAAGAGGCAGAGGGGGTCACGAAAGTAGTATACAACCCGAGAGGCATAGTAGTGTTGCCTCACCAGGGAGAAAGCAGAAGAGAGGGAGGAGAGGAAGAATTTATAGTGGAGGAAGTCAGGGTGGGAGCAGGATTTGCGCCAGAGGCGTTCAGCAGCCCGGGTGCAGGAGCGGAGGTAGCGGATAGTAGGGGTGAGCCAAAGACAGGGGTTTTGGGAATTTGGGGTCGAATGAAGCAGGAGGAGAGGGGGGCAAGAGAGTCAAGGGTTGTGGCAAGAGAGGCATTGAGAGAAGAGATGTCAGGGGAAGAGGAGGAGAGGACAAGAGGGAGGAGGGGGGAGAGGGAGGAAGCAAAGTCTAAAGGGTTGATAGCCTGCAAATCACGGAAGGAGTATGGAGTTGGGAAAGAAGATGGGGGTTGGTGGGAGCAGTTGAAGTGAGGTGATGGTCGGACATGGAACAAAGGTCAAAGGAGAGGTCAGCAGCAGGACAGTTTCTGGAGAAAATGAGGTCGAGAGAGTGGCCACCAGTGTGGGTGGGGGAATCAGTCCAGAGGCGGAGATCAAGGGAAGAGATTAGGGAGAGAAAGCTGGAGATAGAGGGCTGGGAGGGTATGTCAACATGGATGTTGAAGTCACCAAGAATGAGAGCAGGGGTATCATCAGAGAGGAAGAAGGTAAGCCAGGATTCAACGTCTGGGAGAAAAGAGGAGAGTGAGCCAGGGGGTTGGTAGATGACAGTGACACGAAGGTGAAGTGGGGAGTAGAGACGCACAGAGTGAGCCTCGAAGGAGGGGGAGGAGGGGGAGGGGAAAGGGGCTGGAATCGACGGGTTGGTGAGGAGAAGGCCCACGCCACCACTTTGGCCTTTGGAGCTGGACCAATGAGAGAATGAAAGGCCTCCAGAGGAGAGGGTGGCAGGGGTGACAAAGTCAGAGGGAGAGATCCAGGTTTCAGTAAGTGCAAGGAGTTGAAAGCGGTGAGAAAGGAAGAGGTCGTGAATGAAGGGGGCTTTGTTAACTGATGAGCGGCAGTTCCAGAGGTAGCAGGAGAAGGGGAGTTGATCAGGGGGAAGGCAGGGAATGTGGATGAGGCTGGGGGATGTGGAGAGGTGGGGCTTGCAGGGAATGGTTAAGAGGGGGTGAGGGGGAATAGGCAAGGGGGAAAATAAGGGGGGGGAGGTTGGAGAAAGAGTGTTAGAGGAGGGAGAGGGAGAAGCAGGGGAGACAGCAGCAGTGGGAGAAAGAGTGGAGAGATGAGGGATTGGGGGAGATAAAGAGCGACATTCTAGAGGTCAGTATTCATGGCAGCAGTGGGGATAACCAGGCATGTGGATGGTGTGGGAGAGTCCAGGCGAAGGCCAGTGGTGATGCGAGCGATGGCTGGAAGCAGCTATGAAGCACGGATGTCCTCACTGGCCTTGGGTCCTTGGGGGCCTCACTCCAGCCTCACAATGGCCATCATTCATTCCCAGTCTCTAACAATCAAAGGTTTCATCTTTCAACCAACTTGGCGAACAGCCAATTTGGACCTAGCCACCATGAACTTGTCTAATTTTGTTTGAATGCAGTAATACTATGGGCTTTGTCCCATAACAATGTTTTCCATAGGTTGTGCATTTTGTGAAAAAGTACTTCCTTTTGTTTGTCTTAAACCTGCTGCTTGTTACTTTCATCTGCTGTTCTTTAGTTCTACCATTATCAAATAGGAGAAAGAACAGTTTCCTTTTTAATTTCTTTATACCATTCATTGTTTTATAAACCTCTATCACATCTCCCTTTGGTCATCTCTTTTTTAAGCTAAAGAGCCCCAACCTTTTGAGCTTCTCCTCACACAGAACTAGTTCCATACCCTTGATCATTTTTGTTGCCTTTTTCTGTACCTACCACAGTAACTGAGTGACAGAAAAAAATTAATGACAGGCAAACAAGAAAAGGATATGCTAAAGAGAGAAGTTTGCCAAAAGGAAGAAGTCAGTGGAGGAGTGCTGAAGTGATTTGTTAAACAAGTAGATTTACATGCTTTCAAATAGTCATGTTTAAGTGATTTGCTTAACCCACTTCCTTAATCCTAGTTTCCCAAGAGAGTCAAACATTCACACTGGCCCATTTGGCCCATTAAAGGGAGTCACAATATATCCAACAACAAAAAATGAAATTAGAGTGCTAATTACAGTGCTAACAGATTTTGCAGAAGTGGAAATCTTCTATGCCAGTATTTGTCAACTGGATGAGTGATAGGGCTGAACCTCTCTGAGAGAAACTAGTAAAAATGGACCTCTATAATGCCATTGATCTCAACAGCACTGCTCACATGTTGTAATTTAAACGTGCAAAACAACCAACTTTAGAACAAGAGCCTGACTGTTAAAAAGACAATTAATGGTGCCAACTATATGGGTGAGGTTTTTTTGAGGTGGGAGGGAATTTTTTTCTGCTCCTTTGTGATTAAGATCACAGTGCCATAAAAATCTCCTAGCAAAAGCTTCCTCTCCATTTTTGCCATTGGTGACACATTGTTTGCATCTCTGGTAAATTAACAGTGTTGACAAATATAATTATTTAGGGCATTTTCACGCAAGACACTCTCCACCCACTACCCACCCACCCAATATACATGTTGCAGGGCACCCATAGGGCAACACTGCAGCCCTGCAACATGTATAGTGGGTGGGTGGGCAGTGGGTGGAGAGTGTCTTGTGTGAAAATGCCCTAACAAACATAATTCTGGCATATGGTAATTTCCATGAAATGTTGTGTAGTACTCCAGTATCTGGAGGTAAAATTTGTCTGCATGTAGAGTCAAGTACCCTGGCATCAATTAAACGTCAAAACTGTGTTGGTTTTTTGTTTTTGTTTTTCTTCTTTCTTCAGATCCTCTACACTACACAAAACGTTCTCCATAGTGTTGAGCTTCCAGGTAGGACAGAGAAGGGCAAAAGATCCATAATTATGCAAATCCAGTGACACACCCACTCCCCACATTTAATCCGGGCTTCCAAAATGGTGTTTTTAAATAGTCTCCATGCCTCGTGCAGACATTTAATCCTTGTAACTACTTCTTTTAGTTTCCCTGTAACTAGTTTCCTCATTTTTGCATAATTATCTTTTTTAAGTTAAATATCACTATGGTAGTTTTATTTGTCATTTTCTCTCCTATAAGTATGTCAAATTTGATTATATTATGATCTCTATTGCCAAGTGGCTCCATCACCATTACCCCTTGCACCAGGTTATGCACTCCATTTAGGATTAGATCCAAAATAGCTCATCCTCTCATAGGTTCCAGGAGCATTCATGAGTAGTTTTAATCACAGAATATAGGAGGGATTTATGTCTGTTTAAACAAATCCTATGTTACCTGAGGAATTTGAATGATGTCAATAATATCAGTTTTAACACCAATTTGTACCACTAGATTGGAGCAAACAATTCTAACCTCATCTTCAACAACAAAGTGCTAAATGTTAACAATAACACCCCTTTAACCATGCAGAATGAAATAGGGATATCCACTGCTTGAGGAAGAGCAACTTTAAATAACAAATAGAAAGCACAGAATTCAATTGCAGTCTATTGACATGTAAGGCATGTAAGAGAGCTGGTTCATTTTCTCGGGCATCCAGAGTGGTTTTGAGATTGGTTCAATGGATCCTGGAGAGTGGTTTTACTAGTTGCATGTTCTATTAGAGCCGATTTGTTAAGCTAGGAAGTGTATTTGCTTGTTAATTTGATTTTTTTTAGCTACTTGCATTTTAAACTTTGTGCATGTACTCAAACATTTTTATTGACACTTTTATATAATGTACAAGTAAATTAAATAAAACATTAAATAAAAAAATGGGTAACTTAGGCCCTTTTCATATGGGCTGCTGTGAGTGGGGGGAAGGGTGGGCAATGCAGTGGGTGGGCAGTTCCTGGGGGTGAATTCCCACAGACCCCCACCCACTTCTACCCACCTCCACAGAAGGAGCATCTGCCATTGGCTCCCGTTGCTCCATGTGTGGGTGATGGGTGGAGGTGGGTGGAGCGTGGGAGCATGCACGCACCCCCGCCCAATGACTGCAGCATTCCCATAGACACCTCCCCATCCCCCCGCACCTGCCATAGCGATTGCACAGACACCTCCCCACCCACAGATGTGTGCGGGGGAGGGGGCATGTCCATGCAAAAAGGCCCTAAAACATCTCCCTCTGCTAATGATGCCCAGATTCTCTTTCTTTCCTTTGCAAATAGACAAAACTTTTTTTTCAAACAGTTTAACTTTCCTTTCTATAAGAAACACACACCATAAAAACTCAGACGCCAAAGATTCCAAAGGGAAAAAAACCAGTATAATATACAAATTTATAAGTAACACATGCTTTAACTACATACCCCTTTGAATAAGGAAAACCTCAATTTCTTCCATTTGCTTACATTTTTTAATATAAATCATGTCCGTTTTTGGATTCCAATTGATTCAGTTATTATTCTCCATACAGGAATGAGATTCTGAATTTTTAACCTCCTTCTGACCCTCAGAAATTCACAGTTCATTTTTAAGGGGAATTTCTTCCTCTCATCTAGACATAGAGTACAGCTTTTATCAGAGTTGCTTAGCAAGCCTGATGCTCCTGGAAAAGCCATTCACTGGAGAGCCCTCATAGCAGAGGGCTTACCCATACAAAGTATGTCATGTCATCTATATAGACCATGAGGGATTTATCCTGTGGAATTACTATTGGCGGCTTCCCTCATTAAATGCTTTTTCATTTGGGACAGTCTTCTCACTTGCACTAAAATAAGACCATAGGGAAATCAAACCTGTGCTGACCTTCAGGGAGAAACGAAGCCAAACAAAACAAGGTAGAGTATTTGCTCTATAGTATGTTCTCCTTCATGGAAAGTCCAAGATGTCTCCTTTGTTTGACCTCCAAAGGTTGTGGCTCTGTAGGGCCAGAGGAGAAGGAAAAAGAAAATGAGGACAGAATAGAGCTACTTTCTACTGAACATGATACTGCCCATTTGGTGAATAGCCCAAAAGTAGAACAATGCTTGGTCTATTTAGGGCCTGATGCAAGAATCATCTAAGCACATGTTTAAGTCTCACTGAAGTTAAGCAGTTGCTTAAGTTCTTTTCATACTCATCGCCTCTGCTAACAATGTACAGTTCAATTCATGCCATAATTCCAAGCAGGTTATTATTTAGGTCCTTTTTACACAGACACTCTAACATCGATAAAATGGGTGTTACATTTTATTATACATGGTACAGGGCAACACTGCAGCCTTGAATCATGGGCCCTTTTCGCACTAGATGACTCCACCCAGTTTCGCTGGGTGGAGATGGGTGGAGGCGTCTGTGTAAACACCACTTGCGGTGGGTGTAGGTGCATGCATGCTCCCGTGCAACACCATCGACAGTGGAGTCCATTGCTCTGTGAGTGGGTGGTGGGTGGAGATTGGTGTTGTGTGGGAGCATGCACGCACCTACATCCACCACAAGTGGTGTTTACACAGATGCCTCCACCCATCTCCACCCAGGCATGTGCCACATGTGTGGCCGCACATGGCCCCACAGCCAGATGGGGCCCCATGCTTTCCTGGCTGGGTGGGAGGGAGGATGCAGTTAGCTTCTCCCCCAATATGTTCTTTTGCCTCCCCTTCTTGGCTCCAGTCCCCACCCCTCACCTGACTCTGCCTCCTAGTAGTGCTGCAGCAGGGGAGGGACACTGGGAGGAACCGATCGGGCTGGGAGATAAAACTGTTTGTTTACAAACAACTCCTCCCCATGTGAGTAATCAGAAGGTTGTTACCTTGTAAAGAAGGTTCTTCGAGTTGGTTCCCAATATTCTCACAACTGGGTTGTGCATGTTGACCCTATTTCAAATAATAGACCACGTGATGGTCTCGAGCTCCTCTAGTATAAAAAGCACTCTCCCCCCCTTAGAAAAACAGTTCCTTCCAACCCTTTCTAGGAATATAAGAAAATTCCATGCAGGGCTGGAAGGGTGGGTGTTGTGAGAATGTTAGGACTATCTCAAAGAACCTTATTTACAAGGCAGCAACCTTCTGTTCTTCTTCAAGTTGCTCCTCACAGGACATTTTTACATGGCTCCGCTGGGTGGGGTGGTCCGTGGGCACCCTGGTGAGTGGGTGGGGTGTGCCACATGCATCCCCACTCACCCCCCACTCATTCACACCCACAGAGTAACCGCCATTTCCCCCGGTTGCTCCGTGCATGGGGATGAGTGGGGGGTGAGTGGGTATGCGTGTTAGGTGCATACGCACTCCCACTCACCATAGGCGTGTGCACCGCATTGTTCACACGGGACTCCCCCACCCATGAACACGCAGAAATCTGTGTGTTCATGGATGGGACAGGCCTGCTTAAAAAGGGCCACATTCTCACAACTGTTTTACTTATACTACCTTAGGTAGGAATTTTGTATGTAAAGCAATATCTATTCTATCTTGGAAAATCTGCAAATATGGTTCTGAGATTGTTATGGCTGCTATTTCACTAACTTTTCTTGATGAAGTTATTGTTAACAGGAATACTCTTTAAACCCACACCGCATAACCAATTCATTTGCACCCCCCATATAATCAATGCACGCTGTTCCAGGGGCACAAATGAAATGGTTATGGGTGGGGGCCAGCGTGAACTGATTATGGAGGCACAACTGAACTGGTTATATATATATAGGTCTCATTTCATAACCTAATGTGCTTAATAGGCTAGCTGCAGTTGGGTGTCTTGTGTGTTTGATAGCAGCATCTCTGGACCGGTCGCACTGTGTGTATGCACAAGGCACAGGCAGGACCAGCAGCAAGAAGCAACAGGCCCTGGAGCCTCTAGGGATGTGCGAACGTGGTTCGGAAATTCGGAGTTCAGACCGAACTCGAATAGTTTGGTCGACTGAACCGAACTTTCGAACCGAACTCGAATTCGACCAAACTGTTCAGTCGAATTCAAACCAGTTCAGAAGGGAAAAAAAAATGGTTTTTTAATGTTCAAACTCAGTTTGGAAGTTTGGAATTCGACTGAACTTGAATAGTTCAGTCGACCGAACCAAACTTTCAAACCGAACTCAATTTTTGAACCGAACTGAACCGAATTTCTGAACTCAGTTCTGTTCACACATCCCTAGGAGCCTCACCTCTGTGCCTGCCTCAGTGCTCGCCCGGCTGCCCCTGCAGTGGAACCACTCCTGGGGAGTGGTGGTAGACGCTCGGCTGGGGAGGTAGTGGGGAAAAGCACTGAGAGGCCGTGCTTGTCTATGGCCGCTCAGAGGGGTGGAGAATGGAAATCCTTTCTGTCCAGAGGGAGTACATTTTTTGTAAATTTACACATTTTCATAATTAGGTGGGGCCTTATTATGCAAATTAGGCCCCGCACCAAGACTCCGCACATGACCTCACAAACCCTGGGACTGGCCCTGCCCAGAGAAATGCACCCCACCCACCGCAAGTGGTGTTTACACAGATGTCTCCACCCAGCAAAACTGGGTGAAGGCATCTCCAGCCCGTGCACTTCGCTCCTCCTCTGTCCCTTCTCTCACCCTGCCACGCCTTCCCTGCTCCCCTAAGCGCCTTCGTCCCTTCTCACTTGCTGCCCCTCATGCCTGGAACTCCCTCCCTGTCTACATCCGCCTTGCCCCCTCCCTTCATACCTTCAAATCTCTCCTTAAAACTCACCTCTTTCGCTCTGCTCTGTCTGACTCTTTATCCTGCTGAGCCACTATTCCTATACCTACGATCGGTTTACCCTTATCCTTGCAACATGGACCTGCCTGCTGTCATTCTCATCGTAACCAAGCCAAGTACGTGCACTTGAGACCTCGCATCTTCATGAATGTTAGACCCCTTGTCTCTCCCTCTGTTCCCCTTCCTAAGTCTCTCCCCCAGCTCCTGTCTCTCAGATTGTAAGCCCTAGGGGCAGGGACCGTGTCTATTTTATTACTTTGTAAAGTGCCAGGTACACTGCTGGCGCTATATAAATGTTTGTTAATAATAATAATAATAATCTCATGCGAAAAGGACCTATGTTTCAGGGCTGTAGTGTTGCCCTGTACCATGTATAATAAAATGTAACACCCATTTTATTGGTGTTAGAGTGCTGTGGAAAAAGGGCCATAGTTTCATTTCTCTTTAATGCCATGCATTTTTTCAGATTGCCACTCTGTTAGAACTCCAGATCAATTGCTGTCTAATAGCTTTCTTTCCTACCTTAATTAATTATTTCTGGGCTTGAGTGCCTATAAATCCAAATAAATAAATTGATACATTTATATTTCTGTTTGACATTTCTGAGTATTTGTGCAAATCATGCTATTTTTAGAATGTCCAGCAAAGAAAATTCACCCCCAAGCCAGGTTTTTACTCTTATTCTAAAGCTTCAGATTTCTGAGGCCTAGATTCTTGCCCTTTGTTAGATAGTATTCCAGAAGTAATCCCAATGGCTTCAGTGGGACTGTTCATGAAGTACAGACTAATTTACTGTTATTAAGGTTATCAGAATCTGGAACTGAATCATGTTATTCTCCCTGGGGAAAAAAATCAACCTAGAGAACAAATTCTTTGGAATTCTCTACATTTTAAAATCTAACCATCACTGATGGAATGCAATGAAATATTTTAAAGAAAACACATTAATACTTTAAATTGCCTTCCTCTTTCACAGAAACGCTTTTGGAAAATCAAAGATGAATTCTCTTGCCCACAACACATTAAAAAAATCTGGACTGTTTGAAACTACTTCCTTACTCTAAAAGTGGGGTCTAATCTAATAGTGTAAAGTATGTTTGGGTTGGCTGAGGTTATTGTACGTTTAGGAATCCTCAAAACTGGATACAAAAGTAGGAAGAGGTGGAAATACCACTGATCACCAATGCCTTTGTGGGAAAGTGAGAAGCTGGGAAGTGATATGCTTTAAAAAAATTAATGACGGAGGTAGTAGCTAAATTCAGCTAAAGGTCAAAGTTGCCCAAGCCTCAAGATAAGTATTGAAGCATTCATTAATAAAAAGAGAAAGTACAAGAAGTTCCTGAACAAGGAGTCTTATGATTTTAATATGAAAGACATTATGTTACAGTTTTCCGAGAATACAAATTCAGGGTCTACCTCATCATTTTGGTCTTCCCTGCTACAATGAGACTTTTGTGAGCTGTTACAAAGCAAGTCCACCAGAGTGAAAATAAAGGGTGCCATTTTGACCAGACTCTTTTCTAAGTAAGAGAGCAAAGAATCTGTGACAGACTCTCACAATCAATAACTGGAGTAGTGAGAATAATTAAGCAGAAGCACAAAAAGAGTTCCTACTGTTATTCCAGCAACAGCCCCTTAAACCAGCTTTTTACATAGCACTCCTTTGCCACATAGCATGTAGTAGCAGTGTTCTAGACTCAACTGATCCTTCTAGGTGGAACCCCTCTCCAGTGGGAAGAGGTATGGCTATATGTGGGCTGACACCCACGTGACCCCCCCCCCCCCCAAGAGAGAGGCCCTCAAGGTAGTAGGCAAGAAAAGAAAGGAGAGTGGGACAAGTCCCAAACTTCCTTCTTCCCGAGGACCATGCACGAACCTAAGTCCTGCACTCTCTGAGCTGCACACCCCTGGACCTGCACCAACCCCCCTGGACCTTTGACCCTCTTTATCTGCAGTTTACTTCTTGACCTGGGAAGTCACCAAAGGAAAAGAGGGCTTACCTAGGCATGCATGCTATTTTAAAGGGGAAGGGGTTCAGACCCCACCACTCCCCAGGTGGGTCAAGGTCTCATAAACTCATGTGTGCAAGTGGTCTCAGGGGGTGGCGGTCAGATATTGGAGCTGAGCCCAACCCCCTTCCTGCATTTACCTGATTCCTTGGTCAGACATGCAAACACACCACCTGAATGGCAGGACCATTTCCTTCCTCTCCCTGAATTTGGGTGATTGAGGATAGGAACCATTTGCTTTCACCTTCAGGTACAGACCTCATAAGGGGATCGAGATACAGGTGGGAAGGGGCTTGGCTGTATGTGTGCTGTCTTCCTCTCCCTGAAGCTTGGGTGATAGGGGTGGGACTCTGGGCGGTTCTCATTGTACTGGTTCTTTTGTTTCTCAGTTCTCTCAGTATCCTATTTTTAACATTTCCGTTTTCCTGTTAAAAATCCAATAAAAAAAAACAATGCAAAAGATCCAGTACTGCTGATACTGAGAAAGAACCGAAATATCGGATTAATCCCTCCAGGAACTAACATCAAAGACTGTTTACCATCTGGCAAAGTTTTTGTGTGCTGCTCAGATAAAAAGAAAAATGCATGTCAACAAGAAATAATTACAACTTAAACTCTTGGTTTACTTACCTTTTTGTAAGAAACGGAGAAGATAGCTTATGAAAGGGTAAGACAGAAGGGATTAATTAGGTATGAAGCCTATGGAAGTCCATAATCTTTTCACGTAGTCCACTTGAGTGAAGATGTATATCTCAAAAGTTGTATTGACTGATGTATAATTGTATGAGTTTTAAAGGTTTGTAATGAGGCCGTTGTTTCATTTGTTTGTTTTGTTTTTTCTATGTCAAATTTGACCCACTGGGGTCATAAATAAAATATCTATCTATCTATCTATCTATCTACTTCCTCACCATCAAGGTGGCTTTCCTAATAGCCATCACAACTGCAAGAAGAATCTCATAGCACTATCCATTACACCAGAGCTATGTACATTTCACAAGGACAGGGTGGTACTCAGACCAGATCCTGCCTTCATACTAAAGGTCAACACAACATTCCATCATTCGCAGAAGATAGTGCTGCCCACCTTCTGTCAGAATCCATCGCACCCCACAGAGAAATGGTGGCACAAGTTGGACGTTAAGGTCTACGTCAAATGAACCCTTTCTGAATTTTCTTTTTGGTCGTCTCCTGGCTCTGCACTCCAGCCCACCCTTGGGGCCTGCTGGCAGGAGGAAAAACTCAGAACTATGTTTTCATGGGGCCATCCTGGTCTAGTTTGTCTATGTTCCTTTTCAGATGCTTTGGAAGAATCAAACTGGAAATGGCAGGGAGGGAACTTCGCCTCGTCCTCCAGAAAGTTTTATCATTCGAGATCTGCCTTCTCATTGACTGGAGCAGAACAATACCCAAATTAGAAGTGCTGAACAAGGAGCCTATCAGAAAGAAAATTCACTGATAAGTGTCCCAATTTTCTTTTTCATCAGGCTTTCCCTTGCTCCTCACCTCTACAGACTACTCACTAATGCTTTGTCTACTGCCCTATCATTCAGGATCTCCTTCCTCTTCTGTAGATAAGCTAGGCACATGCACCTGCAGCTTCTCAATGTATCTCTGGGTGTTAAAATATGTGATGCTGCCTGGTATGGCCTGCAATGGCTCGCCTGGACCAGAGCCTTACCTGAACTTCTGTTAGCAGGCTGCCAGATTTGGGACCACTCTAGCCCCTGAATGGGTAGATGACTGCCCAGAAATCATGGGCCGGGAAGGAACCAGCCCCACAGTCAGGGCCCAAGGGCTGCCCAGGTGGGCCAAAGCAGGTGAGCACATGTGTTCATGCTGCTATCCTAGCCCCAGCACGAGGGCCACCATGGCTGTCCGTTATTGGCAGCCATGGCTACATATAATGGTGGGGGAGGGGTGCCGGCCTCAACATGGGGGCAGGACCAGCTTACATCACATCTCTTCTGACCCCTCCCTTCCCACCTCCGTCAATCGGCAGGAATGTTTATTCTGTTCTCCTACCTGAACTGTCCAGGGATGGCCTCCCCGCAGGATGTGTAGCCAGTGCACCAGCTGCACATTTATTAACCCCCCTGATTCTCCATATGTTTCCCTTTTCCTTGTATCCCCCTTCCATATCTACCCTAGACTAAAAGCCTCTTGGGGGCAAGAATGTGTCTGTATCTAATTAATTATTTTTCAGTACCAGGTTAATAAAGCTGGTGCAATCTAAATATTAACAACAATAAAAATATTGTGGGGTATATTCAGACAACAGTTAACCAGTTTTCAGTGATAGTTCAAGTAGACCAGTCACTGCTCACTCTTGTCACAGTAAGTCAATTTCCCAGTGCAGGAAATGTATGTGTTACTGTCCTTGCTGGTATTCAAAGTACTTGCATTGCACTTTTCTTTTCTTTTTTTGTAAGCAGCTTAAATGTGAAATCCAATTCCTGCCCTGGCAATGGCAATGTTATCCATTAAGGTCATTGGATGTTCAGTTTGCTTATGTGACTTTGACTTCCCAGGCTTTGTGGGCGTTAAGAGCTTCAATTTCAGTTGCTAAATCTCCTTTTGGGGCTGCTACCTACGGTCTGCAGAAAAGGTTACATTTTAAAGAGAATTTGCAGTTGTACTGACTGCCAGCCACTCAAAGTACAAGATAAACTTGGTTGAGGCAGGCACTTTTGACTTCCTGATGATTTTTCAATCTGTCACATCAGAATGGAAAAGAAAAGAAAATCAGGAGGTCTTTTTGTCTCTGATGGCAACAATTGTTGTATTTGATTAGAAATCTGATGCTTAATCATTTTAAAATTAGGGGGGAAGTTTATTTCTTTCTTAATTTCATTTAGGGAGTGCACTTTTTATATCTCAAAAAAACCTAGAAGAATTTTTCATTGTAAGCAAAGATTCAGGGATACTTTGGTGACACAACAACAACAAATTGCACTAAAAAAAGAGAAAAAAATATCAATTTGAAAATTGTTTCTAGAAGTCATGTTTGTGAAGCCAGTTCTGAAAATGAGAACTGAGGTCTTGTTCTCATTTTATCTCATTTAACTTATCACTTAAAATTGTGCTAAATTGATATCTTATACAGAACACACACCGCTTCTGTTCAGGGAAGCCAACACAAACACACACACACACACACAATTTACCACTACTTATTGTGCTTCTTCTATCAAGGACACAAGTAGTGCTGAAACTCAGTACGCAGTTTTCCTTCCAAAACACAGAGGATCGACGTACTCAACTCCATTTTCCGAGATCCAAAGTTTTGAGGAAAGGCTCCCCAAACTTCGGAACTCAGAAAATCCTTGGCCGAGTGCAGCGAAGGGGGCCGGAGACCAGTGCTAGACCCCTGCCCCCCCTTCCCTGGTCCCCACTGGGCAGGGAAAGAATAGGCCAGCAGGGGCCAGAAAAGGGGGAACAGGGGCTCAGGGGTAGAGTACTCACCCTGCGGAGGGGCTCCAGCAATGCATGGCTTCCTCCGGATTGGGTAAGTTTTAAAAAGAGGGGGGAAACTGGGCATGCTCAGAAGGGCTGAATGGCCCCTTCTGAGCATGCTCAGATCTTTTCAAGTTAGTTCTGGACCCCTGAGCCCCTGCTACGTCCCCACCTTCTCTTCCCTGGCCATTTCCCTCCTCCCCCCTCCTTGTTCCTCTAGCCTCTGGTCCCCTTCTTGGACCCCACCCTCAGAATTCCCAAGTATTCGCCAAGGTTC
Source organism: Sphenodon punctatus (assembly GCA_003113815.1). Classification (NCBI taxonomy): domain Eukaryota; kingdom Metazoa; phylum Chordata; class Lepidosauria; order Sphenodontia; family Sphenodontidae; genus Sphenodon; species Sphenodon punctatus. Next base: position 509,037 of record QEPC01012556.1, read on the forward strand.
TGAGGTCCAGTTTTTGAGTCCTCGAAAAAAGGTCCAAGTGATGACAGAGGACTCGGTCCTGGTACTCAGAACCTCAGAAATCCTTGCGAGTACTCAGAGCACTTATTCAGTGCAGCCCAGTGGGGGCCAGGTGAGGGCCTAGTGGGCCAAGTTTTTTTACTTTCAAACTTACAAGCTGGGAAGAGGACCCCTCCAGAAAGTAAGTAATCCACCCCTGACCCCCGTGATGATAGGCCAGCCCCCTCCATCATCCATCTGTGTCATCCATGACAGGATGAAATATATCATCTATCTCTGTCACTTGGGACCAACATGGCAACCACACTCTCTAAGGATCTGTCCCTAATCACAACTGTTGCACCGGACACATAAGTGGCACTATATAAATAAGTAAATAACAACAACAACAACATGGGCAGAATTCCCAATATCTATTCAGGGAGGGAGAGTCCCTGAATAGATATTGGGAATTCTGCCCATGTTGTTGATGTTGTTATTTACTTATTTATATAGTGCCACTTATGTGTCCGGTGCAACAGTTGTGATTAGGGACAGATCCTTAGAGAGTGTGGTTGCCATGTTGGTCCCAAGTGACAGAGATAGATGATATATTTCATCCTGTCATGGATGACACAGATGGATGATGGAGGGGGCCGGCCTATCATCACGGGGGTCAGGGGTGGATTACTTACTTTCTGGAGGGGTCCTCTTCCCAGCTTGTAAGTTTGAAAGTAAAAAAACCAACAAAAAATAACTGAGCATGCTCAGAAAGAGCCTGAAGAGAGTGAAGTGACAGGTCCTACCTACTAACAGCAAGCAGAAACCACTGAAGAACCAAGCAATGGCATACAGGGAGGGATGGGTGGGACCGTCGCACAGTAAGGAAGTCAAAGAGGGGGTGGGTGCTGCATACCTGGCATATGAGCCCAATGCAGGTCCACCCCCCACTCCTGGTGTATACAGTGGCCAGGAGCAAGAGGAGCTCCTTCCGCAACATGCCTCTAGGGAAGGTCAGTTCCCAGACCGGCTCCCACAAATGCACCCCCCTTAAGGCTGGGAGGGTCTTGTTTACAGGAAATAGCCAATACTTGTGTGGAGCTTACAACTCCAAACCTCTTCTCTGTTCCTAAAAGCTCCACCCAGCTGTTACCCACTTGCCAAAGCCTCCAGCATCAATGGAGCTCAGAAAGAATAATGCTAATACAATGGCCTAGTTAAATCTCACTTCTCTCTTTGGATGTTTCTGCATAAGGCTCTTTGGAAGTGGGCAATAACATATAGTATCCACTCTCTTGCATATATGTTATTTTAAAAAAACACAGCAATTAACAAACCAGCAGAAGAGAGAACACAGCCTTAATGATGTGTTTTGCTGAATGCCACATTTCCTCTTCTCTTGGAGTATAATGGCAGCACCGTGCATATGAGTGCATGGAGTTTGGTGTCTTATGTGGGTTTTACATTTTAGACAGACCATATATTTCTCAATATGGTTCTTCTTGTGTTCTCTTTCTTGTATATAACATATATACAGTGAAGAATGATTTGTGTTTATATATTTGGGTTCAGTATATATTTTTGTGCTTCTCTCATAGTAGCTAGTTGCTTTGCATTTTTTGTGTTCTTATGTGGAGCCTTTAGACAGAGCGCTTCAGGGAGACAGATGTTAGATTTTTTACCTGGACTCTGTCTCTCTCAGTATGTGGTAGAGATTGCTCCTCCAGAGAAAACATAACAAATTAAGTACCTCTGCAAGGCAGAACTGATAAATAAGCAGGGTTCCCCCCCCCCTTTTTTTTCTTTTTTTTTTAAAAAGGAATATTATTCTTACAAGGAGCATGAAACATATATCCTTAAGTGCAGGGCTGGCCTTAGAATTTTCAGAGCCCAGGGCAAAGATAAAATGGGAGCCCCTGTTGGCCTGTGCTCTGCCCTGGTGAAAACAGAGTCCACTGCAGGGGCCCAAGAAGTAGAGAAAATAGCAGAACCCTTTTTCTGTGAGAAAGTCAGCCCTACCTAATGTTTCTTCCAGAATCCTTTTCTAGCCTGCTTCTATTCTTGTGGAGGAGCAGTCTGTGAAGTATGGAGAAGAGAGAGTGAGAGAGAGAGTAAAACCAGACAAGATGGTGATCACTGATCTGTTTGGCCTGCTGTGGCCTGAAATGGCCTGGGACTTCACCTGCTCATCTGTTTCCCCGCTGACAGGTGTTGGCCTGCGACTACCCCCAGGACGGATAGACAGCTGGCCCAAGATGTGCCCTGAGCCTGATTCCAGGTGACAATCCAGGTCCAAGGACTCCTCGTGTGGGCCAACCCGTTGTTTAGCGCGCCTCCCAGACCTAAGCAAGGTCAATTGCAGGCCAGGGAGGAGCCTTGAGGCCAGCATGTCTATTTTCACCCAGTGAGACATAGGCCCTTTTCACACAGACACTGTAAGACTGATAAAATGGGTGTTACATTTTATTGTACATGTTGCAGGGCACCCATAGAGCACACCTGCAACCCTCCAACACGTATAATAAAATGTAACACCCTTTTTATCAGTCTTAAGAGTGTCTGTGTGAAAAGGGCCATAGTAGTGGCTCTCATTCCTAGGTACACAAGAGTTGGGAACATCCTGTACTACTGATACTGGCTGAGGCCACACCAAGAGAATCTAAAAATTTGCTCATGAAGAACTTCTGCAGTTTCTGTATGGTCTCTCAATGGGTTTTACTTTTCTTCAAGAATGTATGTTTTTGCTTTAAAAGAGATATCCAGCTGTCATGCTGTGAAGATAATCTCAGCTCTTGTTTGGAAAAGACAAAAAAAAGTTTCTGTCCCTTGTGATTGTGAAGAAAAGCTAGAAAACATGATGTGTTTATAAACACAAATAAACACAACTTAAAATGCATTATTTGTGTAGAATCAAATCCTGACCTAGCCATGAACTTACTGGGTAGCCTTGGGCAAGTCACAGTCTCTCAGCCAGTCAGTTCCCCATGTGTAAAAAAAAAAATGGGAATGTGTGTCTATCTGTCTCTCCCTGTGTTCCCATCCCCCTTGTCCATCTTAGATTGTAAGCGTACTGGGCAGGGACCCATCTCCAAAATCTGTGACGTAAAGCACTGCGTATACCTAGTAGCGCTATAGAAATGAGTAGGAGTATTTTAAGCTCATATAATGATTTTTGAACCCTGATCTTGATTGTTGAATATCTAAAATGGACAATAATAATCAGTAAGGATGAACAACCTCTTGTCATTTATGTGGAGTAGGGAGACTAACAGTGACAATTTAATGACAAATGGTTTTATGTAGCTCACTGCTGAGCATTCTAAGAGTGATTTCAGACGTTAAGGGCGCCCGGTTCACCACAGTGGATTCCCGGTGGGGGTGAACCGAACAACCACCCCCTGGGGTCAATAAAAGCCCCAAACAGACGTGACGGGACTGGAACCATGGCAGGGAATCAGCCCGGCAGATCACGGGCCGGGCAGTGCAACAGACGTGACACCGATTCCTGACCGTGGTCAAAACACCCAGAATACACCAGGTAGGGGCGGGACACAGACATGGCCACCTCAGGGCAAACGAAGCCAACAGGCACACAAGGGAATGCCCATGCTAGGGAAACAGGAAGGGAGGGGGGAGAGGGAGTCGAGTTGGCCAGGTACCACACACAACAGACACACAGACAGCAGGGACACAGTGGAACACACAGCACACGCACACGCCCGGGCACACACACACACACACAAGGGAAAGGAAGGGAGGGGGGACACGGGCACCCGGACAACACACAAAGCACAACGGGCACGGGAGGGCGCGGAACAGGGAGGAGGGGGGGAACCGCAAAGGGGCAGGGCAGGACACAGGCAACGGCAACCACAACCCCCACAGAGGAACTGTCCGCACGGGCACCTCCACAGCAACACAGGCAGTCCTGGAACGGGGGGCCCCAGGAGCTTGGAACCAAGGCACAGCGGGAGCCCACATGGCACAGCGAGCGGGCTGGGAACAGTCCATGAAGCACACGCAGACCCCACACCCTGGCGAGGGGCCGATGGAGGACAGGCAGGAGAGCCGGTGCAGCGCAGCAGGTCCAAGCACACACACACACACACGGAGGAAGGCGGGAGGGGCAGTCCAGGGGCCCCAGAACCCCGAGGTCACACAGGCACCCAAGGGGGGGCCAGGGCCACAGGTGGCTGCGCTGGTGGGTGGGGACAGTCCGCTGGACACAGGCGGGTCGGTGAGGACATGGAGAGCTCCGGACCCAGGCACCAGGGAAGGCAACCACAGAGGGGAAGACCGGGTGTGGAGACAGATGGGGGGTGGGGGCCGGAGGGGGCCCGGAGCCACAGGCAGGGGCAGCAGCACCACGGGAAGCAGGCAGCACAGCAGCACAGCAGCACAGCAGAGACATCAAGGAGGGAGCAGCCAGCGGAAACCGGCCCCCGGGCAGGGGCGAGAGCCCACATGGTGGCAGGCAACCAGGGGACCAGGAGGCACACCAGGACTTACAGCCAGCTTCTGGGGGCCACAACAGGCCCAGGGGCCCTGCCTGATGAACTAGGTGGGGCCAATGGATCATGCCCTAGCGGTACCCCAACAGGGATATGTGGTGGGAGATCTGGTAGTAGGCCTCGAAGGGATCCTGCATGGACAGCCCCAACTGCACATCCGAACGGGACCACACGCCTGACAGTGCCGACAGCTCTGCCGCAGTAGGCTCAGACATGCAGCAATCAGCAGCAGGGGGCCACGTAAGCTGTCCCAGCTCCAACAGCCAGTGGTACACTGCCCCATGGGAGCACTGGTACTCACGGGCCCCGTGAACCCAGCCAAAGTAAGATACGGCCAAGGCAGGACCCCCCCTCCACAACGCAGAGCATGTAGGCGGCCAGGCTGCACACAGACAGCGCAGACATGGTCTCAGCCACGGACCAGGCCACTTGAGAGCACCTCATCTCCGGGACGCGCCCATCAGGGAAGGGAACCAGCCCCAGTGTCTTCGCATGCAGCCGGCAATCAAGAGCGCTCACCTCATGGCCGAAGTAGCTCAGGCTTGCATAAGCACCTGAATGGCTGTCCGGGCAGTCCAGGAGCAGCTGCATGGCCGGGGTATACCACAGGTCACACAGGGACATGGTCTCACGGAAAGTCCAGCTATGCGGGGCCCCATGGGGGGCGGGAACCGGGAGCCCGGTGGATGCACAACCAGCCATGGTCCAGCTAGACAGGGAGAATAATATCATGGACGGGGGGCACACATATCCTCCAGGGCTGGGGACGGCCTCCAATGGGTCTCAAGGACAGGACAGGTAGCCACGGGCTGCAACATTGTATCACAACAGAGCGAGGCATGCGGTGTGGACAGCTGCAGACAACAAGCACACACACACGATGGCTAATCAGGCCGGCAAGGACACGGTGTTGCAAACAGGGAGAGAGGGGGGTGGGTGATGGCTGAAGGCATGCAGCTGCACAAGGAGCGCACAGCCCATGCGCCTGTTCAGGCACACCCAACCGCACGTACATGGACACCAGCACTGCATTGGGGCCTGCTCGACTGGGGGCAGGGCCCCGGCCCACCCAGGCCATCACAGGCCCCTCATAATTTATTTATTTATTTATTTATTTATACAATTTCTACCCTGCCCCTCCTGCCATGCAGCTTGGGGCGGCTTCCAACAATTTTTATAAAACACCATAAAAACAATTTTAAAAACAACCATAAATATTATAAAAATAATTATTACAGGGCAGACTAAAACCAAAATTATGTGGGGGAATTAAAACCCCACCCTACCCACCCTCCCTCCCAAAGGCCTGGGCGAACAGCCAGGTCTTACAGTTCTGCCGGAATATTAGTAGGCTAGGGGCCAGGCGAGCTTCCTCCAGAAGGGAGTTCCACAGCCACGGTCCCACTACCGAGAATGCCCTCTCCATCGTGGCCCCCCGTTTAACATGGGGGACTCCAGGAAGGCACCCCCGGCAGACTGCAGGAGCCGCTCTGGGGCGCGGAGGGCGAGGTGGTCCCTAAGGTATGAGGGGCTGAGACTGTGTAGGGCTTTATAAGCCATCACCAGCACCTTGAACTTGACTCGGCATGCTATCGGCAGCCAGTGCAGAGCTCGGAGCACCGGTGTAATATGCTCCCGGCGGCCCGTCCCCGTAAGAAAACGAGCCGCCGCATTCTGCACCAGCTGCAGCCTCTGAACCAAGAACAAGGGAAGCCCCACGTAGAGCGCATTGCAGTAGTCAAGCCTCGAGGTGACGAAGGCATGGATGAGGGAGGCCAGGTCCGGGCCGGAGACAAACGGACGCAGCCTGCGTACTAGATAGAGCTGGTGAAAGGCAGCCTTAGCAACTGCCTCCACCTGCCCCTCCAGATGCAGATCTGCTCCAACATCACCCCCAGACTCCGAACCTGCAGAGCTACAGGAGGGCGAACCCCCCCAACCAGGGGGGCCACACACCCCTTCGCTCTCCCCACCAACATCACCTCCGTCTTGTTGGGGTTAAGCTTCAGTCGGCTCAGCCACATCCACTCCGCCACGGCCTCCAAACATTGGGAAAGCAACGAGATAGCAGGGTCTGGGTCAGTAGAAAAAGAGAGGTACAGCTGAGTATCATCAGCATACTGGTGACATCGCACCCCGAACCTTCTCAC
>QEPC01012556.1:524545-564230 GCA_003113815.1 Sphenodon punctatus
TTGCGGAATTAAATAAGCGGAACCGCGGAACCGTGGAATGAAACCGCGGAATGAAAGCCTCTGCCATGCCGTTCCACTAATTGCGGAAACACTGTTTCCGCCGGAAATAGCTACCGCTGCGATATTCCGCTACAGCCCTACTCAGGATTTGAAATGGATGGCAAAACGGTAAACTAGATCCTGGTAAGTGGAAAGCTGGTAAATCAAGAAATGAAATGTAAGTCGAGACATTACCAGGTACCAAAAGGTTTTCGATTAAACAGAGACGGTATCCGGAACCAGGATTTTGATGAGATTTCCCATTTTGGTGAAATCTTGCTTCAGCTCTACTCTTGATCTACTTTTTCTCCTTAATCTGCTCCACAACTTCTGTTGTAACATTAAGGTTGAAAAACTCCTACTGATTATGTCCCCACTTTCTAAGGGAGGAAGAAGTCCATGGATCTCTACAGAGGTGGTCTCCCACGTTGGCTATCAGTAACCTAGCCTATCTCACTCCCAAACAATTTCTGTCCAACATTGTGCAGAGATATACTATGAAGCTGTGCTCTGCCTTCAGCTTCCCAGATCTACTATCCTAACCCAAGGTCATGCTTGGTAAAGAGAGTCCAAAAAATCATTAAACTTGGAGAAGGGTGCATTTAATGCAACCTAAATTTGGGCATGGTGCAAAGGTTTTTCAGAGATCCATCTGTTGCCTCTTAAAGTCAAACACATAACTGTTTAGGAATTGACTCCTTCTGGATAACATTGTAAAGGACCATGGTTCTTTTATTGTGGCAGTTAAGGATTATTTTTATAAATTGGCATTTTCTTTCTCACAGTAACAAGCCCCACTGCATTTGCTAAGTGTAGAAATGAGTCCACTATTCATGATTTCAGAACCACTGATGAAAAAATTTCACTCTTCATTTACTCTAGTCAATGTAAAACCAGGGTAAAAAATGGCAGGGAAGTAAAATTATTTTTCATTCATTTTCCCGAAACAACACTTAGTGGTTGTACAAAAAATAAGGTGACAAATTCTATTCTCAGTGAGTATTTTCAGACATTATTATTATTATTTATTATTAACAAACATTTATATAGCGCCAGCAGTGTACCTGGCACTTTACAAAGTAATAAAATAGACACGGTCCCTGCCCCTAGGGCTTACAATCTGAGAGACAGGAGCTGGGGGAGAGACTTAGGAAGGGGAACAGAGGGAGAGACAAGGGGTCTAACATTCATGAAGATGCGAGGTCTCAAGTGCACGTACTTGGCTTGGTTACGATGAGAATGACAGCAGGCAGGTCCATGTTGCAAGGATAAGGGTAAACCGATCGTAGGTATAGGAATAGTGGCTCAGCAGGATAAAGAGTCAGACAGAGCAGAGCGAAAGAGGTGAGTTTTAAGGAGAGATTTGAAGGTATGAAGGGAGGGGGCAAGGCGGATGTGGACAGGGAGGGAGTTCCAGGCATGGGGGGCAGCAAGTGAGAAGGGACGAAGGCGCTTAGGGGAGCAGGGAAGGCGTGGAAGGGTGAGAGAAGGGACAGAGGAGGAGCGAAGTGCACGGGCTGGAGTATGGAGGGCGATAAGTGCAGAGAGGTAGGGGGGAGCAAGGTTGTGAAGAGCTTTATAGGTGAAGACTAGGAGCTTGTGCAGGATTCGTTCAGGAAGGGGAAGCCAGTGAAGCGAAGAGAGGAGGGGCTGCACATGGTCGAAGCGACTGGCGAGGTAGATGACCCTGGCAGCAGAGTTTTGGACAGAGATGAGGGGAGAAAGGTGAGACCGGGGAAGGCCAGTGAGAAGGAGGTTACAGTAATCGAGGCGAGAGATGACCAGAGCATGAACAAGAGTTTTGGCAGACGAGACAGAGAGAAAAGGGCGAATCTTAGCAATGTTATGGAGGGAGAAGCGACAGGATTTAGCAACAGAGTCAATGTAGGGTTTAAAAGAAAGGGCTGAGTCAAAGATGAAGCCTAGGCTACGGGCTTGGGGGACAGGCAGGATGGTGACTCCATCAATAGTTATTGACAGTGAGGAAGGAGAGGAAGGATGAGGGGGGAAGATAAGGAGTTCAGTTTTAGCCATGTTGAGTTTGAGTTGACGTTGAGACATCCAGGTAGAGATGTCAGAGAGACAGTTGATGAGACGAGCTTGAACAGAGGGAGAGAGAGAGGGAGTAGAGAGATAGAGTTGAGTGTCATCAGCATAGAGGTGGTATTGGAAGCCATGGGAGGCAATGAGTTTGCCTAAGGATGAGGTATAGATCGAGAAGAGGAGAGGGCCAAGAACAGAGCCTTGAGGAACACCAACTGAGAGGGGGAAGGAGGAGGAGGCGGAGTTGGAGAGAGACACATTAAAGGAGCGGTCAGAGAGGTAGGAGGAGAACCAGTTATGGACAGAGCCACAAAAGCCAAGGGAGTGAAGGGAATCCAGCAAGAGTGAGTGGTCAACAGTATCGAAGGCAGCAGAGAGATCAAGGAGGACAAGAATGGAATAGAGACGTTTAGATTTAGCCACCAGAAGATCGTTGGTGATCTTAGCGAGAGCAGTTTCAGTAGAATGAAGGGGGCGGAAGCCAGATTGGAGGGGGTCAAGGGAGGAGTTGGAGGATAGGAAGTCAAGGCAGCGGGAGTAGACAACACGTTCAAGCAGCTTGGAAGCAAAAGGAAGGAGTGAGACAGGACGATAGCTAGAAGGGTCAGAGGGGTCAAGAGTGGACTTTTTGAGAATAGGAGAGACTGTGGCATGTTTGAAGGCAGAAGGGAAAGAGCCAGTAGAGAGGGAGAGGTTGATGATGTGCAGGAAGGAAGGGGCGACAGTGGGAGTAATGGAGGTGAGGAGGCGGGAAGGAATGGGATCAAGGGGGCAAGTGGAAGGGTTGGAGGAGGAGAGCAGAGAGGAGATTTCCTTAAGGGAGGCAGGGGAGAAGGAGGACATGAGAGAAGGAGGGGGAGGAGGGAGAGGGGTGGGAGTGGGAAGAGAGGAGTGGGAAGCGATGTCGAGGCGGATCTTGTCTATCTTGGAGGTGAAGAAGGAGGCAAGATCCTGAGCAGAAAGGGAAGAAGGAGGGGGAGGACAGGGAGGCTTGAGGAGGGAGTCAAAGGTAGAGAACAGGCGGCGAGGGTCCCGAGAACAGGACTCAATGCGGGAGGCATAGTAGTGTTGTCTAGCAAGGGAGATAGCAGAAGTAAGGGTGGAGAGACAGAATTTGAAGTGAAGGAAGTCAGCGTGAGAATGGGATTTGCGCCAGAGTCGTTCAGCAGCACGAGTGCAAGAACGGAGGTGGCGGATACTAGGGGTGAGCCAAGGACGGGGGTTGTGGGAGAAGGCAGGGCGGGAAGAGAGAGGGGCATGGGAGTCAAGTGTGGAGGAGAGAGAGGCGTTGAGAGCAGAGACAGCGGAGTCAGGGGAGGAGGAAGAGAAGACTGTAGGAAGAAGGGGAGAGAGAGAGGAGGCAAAGTCCAGGGGATCAATAGCTTGAAGGTCACGGAAGGGGCGTAGAGAAGGGGAAGAGGAGGGGGGACAGTGGGAAATGTTGAAAGAGGCAAGGAAGTGGTCTGATATAGGATGAGGATCGAAGGAGAGATCAGCGACAGAGCAGTTTCTAGAGAGGACAAGATCAAGAGAATGGCCATTAGTATGGGTGGGGGAGTTGGTCCAAAGGTGGAGGTTGAAGGAGGAGGCTAGGGAGAGGAAGCGAGAGACTGAGGGCTGAGATGGGTCATCAACATGAATGTTGAAGTCACCAAGGATGAGAGTGGGGATATCAACAGAGAGGAAGAAAGTGAGCCAGGACTCAAAGTCAGAAAGAAAGGAGGAGAGAGGACCAGGGGGACGGTAGATGACAGCAACACGTAGATGGAGGGGGGAGTAGAGGCGCACGGAGTGAGCCTCAAAGGTATGGAAGGAGAGAGAGGGGGGAGGAGAAATTGGTTGGAACTGACAGGATTTAGCAAGAAGGAGGCCCACCCCACCACCCCGTCCTTCAGGGCGGGGTTGGTGAGAGAAGGAGAGACCCCCACAGGAGAGGGTAGCAGGCGTGACAGAGTCCGAGGGAGTGATCCAAGTTTCAGTAAGGGCAAGGAGCTGGAGGGAGCGAGAGAGGAAAAGATCATGGATATAGGGAGCTTTACTGATAGATGAGCGACAGTTCCAGAGGGAGCAGAAAAATGGTAGTTGATGAGGGGGGAGGCAAGGAATAGGGATAAGATTGGGAGAAGGGGAGCGTCGTGGTAGGCTAGAGACAGGAGGAATAGGGATAAGATTGGGAGAAGGGGAGCATCGAGGAAGGCTAGAGACAGGAGTGGAAGGGGAGCAATGAGAGAAAGTAGCCAAGGGAGCAAAGGATGTATGGGGGAGGTTAGAGAGTGGTGATCGGTTGGGGGGAGGAAGAAGCTGGGAGGAGAAAAGTAGAGGAAGAAAAAGATGGACAGGAAGAGGAGAAGGAGAGGAGGGAAAGAAAAGGCGAGAAAATAGGGCAGACATGTTAGTGAGTAAGATAGGAGGGGGAAGTACAGTAGAAAAGAAATGGAGAAAAGTACCTGTAAGGTGCGCGCCATTAGGCGCGCACTTTTCGGCCCGCTGGTCGGTGGAGCTTGGGGCGGCAAGAAGGCCAAGCCCCAGGAGAGTCGTGGTGTCCTCGAGCGATGACAGCTGAGGATACTGGGAGCGTATGCAGATGAGCTGCAACCTCACCAATTACAAGATCGCACTCAACCACGGTGAATCCCAACATAGTGAGTGTGAGTGTGATCCCATAACATCTGTTGGGGGGAACGGAAGCTCCCCGCCAGATGTTCACCCCCGTGAATCACAGGGGGGAATCACATTCAACACGCAAACGGAGATCCTGGTGGGACCATCTCCGTTTGCGTGTTGAATGTGATTTCCCCCCCCCCCCCGTGATTCATGGGGTGACCACCCAATGTAACACTGAACAGACGTGACGTTGACATTGACACACTCAACCACGGGGAATTCCCCACAACCATGCTCGCTGCCGATTCCGGGGCGTGGTCAATCTCCCAGAGGCGGGCAGACACAGAGGCTGTATTGGCAGGAGGGCGGGCTGCTGAGGGAGCGTGGGGGGGTGGGACTGTGCGCCGCACGTTTGGCCACGCAGCCCTGCTCCCCCCCCCCAAATTCCCCGCCGGGATCGGCCAACATGTCTGTTGGCCGTTACATGTTGACCCCGGTGGGGAATCAGTAGGGTGTTTCTGTGGCGGGGCGAATTGAGCCCTGTCACGTCTGAAATTACCCAGTGACACCAGTTAAGTCCAAAGTAACACCTTGGACTTTGCTAGGGTTAAATTTGCACTTATACCAGCATAAATGAGAATCTGATATTTTAAATATCTTCATATTTCATATCCACAAAGAAGAGAGCCCCGAGGACTAGTGCTTTTAACATTCTGTGATAAAGTAATTTTATTCTGAAAGCAGCAAACATAAGCAAATGGTTGCTTCCACCTGAGTCCATTGCCAAGGATGATATGGTATCTTGTTGCTAATTTATACAGTAGTAAATCTAAATGAATGGTAAATGTGGTCTTTTGAGATGGCTAGCTTCATACACACTGTTACACAGAAGTATTCACAACTGGTGTACAGCAATGAGAATTTCTAGACAGTTGTCTGTGTTGACAAGGCCAGATGAACCTATCACCAAGGTCTTGGAACTTAGACACAACTAGGTTTGTCATCATTTAATTGAGAATTTTCCTTTTAATTCTTTCCTCATCCTGTCCTCTCTATGTCACTTTCTTGCATCCCACCTCCTATCTCTCCTTCCTATATCCCCTGTGTTCTCTTTCCCATTCTCCATAAAAACTTTCAGCCTCTGCATGGTTTGTCCAGCTTGTAGCTTCCTACCAAAACCTAAATGCTAGAAGAACACACTTCTTCTCCTCACTGAATCCTGGCTACAGAGGATGCTGCTTTCCTACAACTTGTGAGGCACTCCAGCACCTCCGAGTCCCAAACAAAACAAAAGAAAATCACCCCTCAGTAGCCGATACCTATACGAGACTGCTGAGCTCTGGCTGTTGAAGCATTGCAGCAATGAACTTCATCCATGTTCCTGAGCCCTTCAAAGTGCATGTGTAACTCAGCCAGTCAAAGGCTTCTGAGCCACTGTGCAGGTGCTGCTGAATGTTGTAGTTCCAACCCAAAGGGGGCTACACTGATGTGGAAGCTCCCAGGGTGTGGGAAGTGGGGAAGGGGTCTTTGTCTAATAACAATCAGGGATGCTATCTTCAAGTGATGCAACTAGAAGTACACTGAAATTGACCCAAATGGCAGTCCCACCAATTGAATGGATACTTGATTTGAACACTAGAATAGGCTGGCTGCAGAAAAGAAAGGCACACATGAAAGAAATCTAAAGCTGGATGTTTAAAAATAGTAAGTTACCCTACAATATGGTAAAAAGAATGGAAGGCTGGCAAGGGTCAAATCTCTCTTTTTTTTCTTTTCCCACTTAGGAAAAAAAATTAAAAGCCTCCCTCTATTTTGAGCCAAACAATAATGTATGCAAAAAAAACCATTTAAGTAAAAATCTGTTTCTTTTAGAGGGATACTGGGTATTTTCAGATGTTATGAGATTGCTGTTCATCACACTGAATCACAGTGGATCCCGTGTGATGGCAGCAAATTCGTGAACATCTATTTGCTCCCGGCCAGATGTTCAACACAGTGAACACCTGGCCAGGATCAAATTGACCACAGTTCTGGAGGTGAGGCCAGCCTCACCTCCAAAATCGTGGTTAGCTTAGCCATGATCTGGGATGGGGCTGGCAATGGCCACATTGAACTTCTGCTTGCCAGCCCCGGCCTGGAATCGTGTACCAACCACGAGACAGGATCGGGCGCAGCAGCTGATTGGCCGCTGCGCCTGCCCGTCTGCCCAAGGGCAGACGACCATGGACGTGGGGGGGGGGCTGAGCAGCCGCACATCGTGCAGCCCCGCCCCCTCCCTGATTCCCCTTTACGATCAGGCCGCCACGTCTAAAGGACAGCCGGTCTGATCACGGACTAGGATCCGAGATGGATCCCGGTCCAGGGTTCAGTGTGGCTGGCCGAATGGCCTGTCACGTCTAAAATTACCCACTGTTTGTAACAAATACAACCAAAAAACCCCTTTCATTTTGTTGGGGGGGGGGGGGAAACAGTCTCCCTTTTTAAAAATCACCCCACTTCTTTGCACCTTTCAAAAATAATCATGAAATATCTTACTCTTTTTATTATTTTTCCTTACAGCACTGTTGCACCTGCACAGCTTCATGATTACTGCTGATTTACCACATGGGAGAGAAGAATCAGATTGCCTGCCATAATCCAACTCTGCCAAATACCTGATAGCACTCATAAAATTTACTATAGAGCTCCGTGTCTCAAAGACCTTGTACTGGGGCAAGCTCCATATCAAACTTTGATCTGAATCTACAATGTAGTTTCTGATTTCACTGGGGCCAATCCTAAGCCCCAGAAAGCACACATACAATGCACACAACATGCACGTCCACACATGTGCAACTCCCACACGCCTTGTAGTACGTACACAAACTGCATGTAAACTATGCACTAAGCTCATGAGCATACACATGCATGTGCACAGTTGCGTAAGCTGGGCATGAGGGGATTTAAGATTGGACCCTTTGTCTTTTAGCTGTAAACAAATGTTAACTTCTAGGCTTTAAAGTTTTGGTTAATTTTAAATAAAAACTTTAATTGTTTTAACCTAACTGCTACCAATTATGGCCCTTTTCACACGGACACTCTAACACTGATAAAATGGGTGTTACATTTTATTATACATGTTGCAGGGCTGCAGGTGTGCTCTATGAGCTGCAGGTTAAAGCGTCTGTGTGAAAAGGGTCTATGATTAATTTATTAATAATTATTATTATTATCTTTAGATTCATAGCCTGCACAATCGATGTGACTCTGGGTGGCTTACAACATATTAGTAATAATACAAGTAAAACTCAAATAAAATGCTATCCCAACCTCCACCCACTGTCAGTCATACCTCCCCCACTGCCAACCCACTCCCACATCTCTCACCCAGGAAAGATATCATATCCAAGCCTGTACCCCGCACCTCTCTCACAGGGGGGCTTGTGGCTATTTCCAAATCCCATCCACCCACATCCCAATCCCAATTCACATGGATACATAAAATAAAATTTTGCAAAAGCTCACCTGTTCCCACCTTTGTTGCTGCTGAAGGGTTGCCTCCTCCAAGGGGACAGATTCTACTTGTGATCCAGTGCTGGCATGACCAGGGGATGCCTTTGTTGCTGCTGAAGGGTGATGATAAAGGGTAGCCCTTGTCATTGCCCTTCACATTACCACAAGGTGACACTGTGCCATGGCACCCAGCATAGGCACCTGCCCACTAGCAGGCCAGCCTCGCTTATAAGGTCTGGAAGCTGGAGGAGTCTTCTAGGGATTCAAGGTATCCATTCCTTGCATCCTCAGGATTATCTGCATTCCCAAGGAGAAAGCAAGTGCTACCTGTGGTTCAGTGCCAGCATGGAACTGGCAGTGATAGGGGACAACTGCAGTTCATGGGTAGAAGAACATCATGAACAGTCTTTTGCCTGGCAATACAGCTTTCCTAGTATACCATGGTATTTAAAATAGCTTACATTGAGCATGACTTCAAGTCTGCCATTTTGGAGGCAGTGGCAGAGCCAGAGGTAAGGAACACCCTGTCTGGTCATGATTTATGGGATGAATTTCAATTGGTGACATCTGCTGAGGCAGTGGATGTCCTGGGTTCTGTTCGGGTCACAACTTGTGAGTTAGACCCATGCCCGTCCTGGTTGGTCAAGGCCTCCAGGGAGACATTGAGGCTAGTGCCTTCCCTTTGGGAGGGAAGGGTGCCAGACTGCCTCAAAGAGGCGGTGGTTTAGTCTCTCTTCAAGAAACCATCTCTTGACGTTGATGTCCCGGTGAGTTATTGTCCTTTCTCTAACCTTTCCTTTTTAGGGAAGGTTATTGAATGGGTGGTGGCCCATCAACTGCAGGCGCATCTGGACTGTACCGGTTTTCTTGATCCACATTGTCTAGGTTACGGCACAGAGATGGCATTGGTGGCCTTAGTCAACGACCTCCTAGTGGAACTGGACAGGAGTTGTATTACCCTGCTAGTTTTACTAGATCTATCAGTGGCTTTTGGTACTGTGAACCATGAGATGTTGGCAACTCGCCTGCAGGACGTAGCCGGTGTGGATGGAACCATTTTGCAATGGTTCTGTTCTTACCTCACTGGTAGGTAACAACCGGTGATACTAAGGGACTGCATTTTGTCCCCTGGGACTCTCTCGTGTGGGGTTCCACAGGGTTCTATTCTGTCCCCTCTCTTGTTCAATGTGTATATGAAGCCGTTTGGGAAGATTGTGACAGCTGGGGAGTTCATTGTCACTAATATGCAGATGACACCCAGCTGTATTTATCCTTTTCAACCAACCCAGATCCTGCTGTTTCCTTGCTGTCCCAGTGTTTGGCTGCTGTGGAGGACTGGATGAGGTTGAGCCAATTGAAGCTCAATCCTGATAGGTTGGGTCAGTGATCTGAGGGAGGGGTAAACTCCAATTATTGGGGGTGTTCGCTCTCCATTGGTTCCATCTGTGAGGAGCCTGGGGATACTCCTGGATTTGCAGCTGTGCTTGGATTCCCAGGTGTCAGCTGTGACTAGGGGCACCTTTTGCCAATTACATCTGGTGAGGAGGCTCCGCCATATGTCTCAGACTCCAACCTTGCCACCATCATCCATACATTTGTCACCTCGAGACTGGACTATTGCAATGTATTCTACATGGGGCTGCCCATAGTGACGGCTCAGAAACTGCAGCTGGTGCAAAATGCCTCTGCTTGTCTGCTTACTGAGACAGGCCATAGGGAGCACATTACACCAGGGGTATTTTCAGACGTTACAAGATCACGCTCAACCACAGTCAATACCCTGTGGTGGGGAATGCCTTCATAACGTCTGTTGGGAAACCGGAAGATCCCCCCCAGATGTTACCCACGCTCAATCCCCTCCGGGAATCACATTCACCACGCAATCGGCTGAACCCGTGGGGCCGGCGCCGATCACATGGTGAATGAGATTCCCGACGGGGATGAAGGGGCCCGTCACGTCTGGATGGCGATCATGGCCTGGAATCCCCGCCGGGATTCCGGGCCATGGTCATTTCGGGTGGGCGCTGCGGCTGCATTGGCCGTGGTGCCTGCCCATCTCCCCAGAGGGCGGGCAGTGGGGGAGCGTGGGGGAGGCTGGGGTGTGCGGCCGCACGTTGCACCGCATGGCCCCGCCTCCTCCCTGATTCCCCGCTGGCATCTCCCAGCACGTCTGTTGGCCGTGCCGGAGTGATACCGGCATGGAATCCAAGGGTTGTTTCCATGACGGGCCGAATGCCGCCCCGTCACATCTGAAAATACCCTTGTTCTCTGAGCATTACACTGGCGGCATATTGTCTTCCAGGCCTGATTCAAGGTGCTGGCTTTAACCTTTAAAGTCCTAAACGGTCTGGGCCCTGCTCACCTTAAGGATTGCCTCACCCATGGGCGGCCCCTGCAGTTGTTCAAGAGTGCCCTCCTGGAGACCCCATGCTATTGGTGGGTCTGAACGGACAGGCGGGCATTCTCAGCAGTCGCACCATCGCTTTGGAATGCCCTCCAGCAGAGATCCACCTCAGCCTGGATCTCTTTGTCTTCTGACAAAGTTATAAGACCTGGCTCGTCTGTCAGGCATTTGGCAGGGGGGAGGGGGGTATGGGTTAGGGGGTTATATGGGGTATGTTTTTCATGCAGATCACTGGATTTTATGCTTATATTTATGGTTTTATATTTGTATATTTTTTTAATTTAATTGTCAGCCACTCCAAGTCACCTTGAGTGAGAAGGGTGGGGTAAAAATAGATTAAATAAATATTCAGATAACTCAGCACACACTTCAAAAACAGTGTTCAATCAAGTTACACAAAAAATACCAATGCATCTGAAAAATAAAATGCAGAGGTTAATTACTTAGGTAACTGGCTTCCTTTAAATGCTTTAATTGAAAAGAAATTAATAAATAAGTTGAACAAAAGCTAACATAGGCTCTAGCCCTACATACACATCAGTGCAAAGTAAAAACACAAGTGGGTGGCTAGCTTTTTCATTGATGTGAGTATGTCTTAATGGTTTCTTGTTGTTTTTCACTCCCATCACTGTAATACTAAAGGGCTAAATCTAAAGTGCAGAAGTCAATGAAGTTAATGACTTTAACCACCTTTGGATTAACCTCAATATGTTGAACAATAACATTACATATAAATGTGAAAGGTTGGAATTCCAAAGATGTTTTAATGTACAACTGGAGCGGGGGGGAGGGACTATTAGTGTGATACGCCACCAGAGAGAATGCCTATCTATTCATAATATAACTTCCCAAAGTGACTAGTAATTTTTGAGAACCTCAGTATTTGGGCTTCCAAATTGAGACACCTGGTTTTCAGGAACATGTTGACCAAGTAAGATTTGACTTCTACCTGCTAGATCTAAGAACGCCTCTCTTATATCCACCTTCCACTACCTTTTGGGCATTGGTTTCAATAACACCTACATAACATAAAGAAGTTGGCAGTGAGAGAAAATTAAGGAGGACATAAATATAAAAATAAAGATTAACCAAGTAGTTTTGCAGGAGAACTGTTCCTCAGGTTTTCCTATTTCCCTGGCAATAACTGTAGGCTGTAATGTTAACTACTTGGACATCTGCATCCTCAGAACAATTTATTCCTTTGGTAACCAAAGTAAACACTGGTGTGCTGTTAAGAACCAAGCTATATCGCTATGCAGCAAAGGTAACTGAAGGCAAGGAAAGAATTTAATCTACTTTTTAATAAAGTAATCTTGATTTTAATGCCTGGGAGGGTTTTAAATCTTTTTTTTTTATTCTTTACAAGAAACCAAACAAGCCACTTTTAATGGCAGGAGTTTCCTAAACTTCATCCACCATGGGTGTTTGGGATACTAGTATTCACTTGTTCTCCCCATGTTCCTGTGGAATTATTTTTTTATTATTAAGCTCAATTTTGGCATCTGATAAGGCACAAACTTTGCTCGTAGGATGTGGAACATTGGCACTGACATAACTGAAACCCACACAGCAAATATCATTTATCTAACTCACAACAGTTCTTAATTCTCCTGTGCGACTCTTTTACAATTGGCAAATATTTCACTGCCAGCCAGGCACAATTTAAAAAATATATAATACTATGTACAATTGTCTTCAACTTCTAAATGTAATCAATTTGTGCCTGAACAGAGAATAGAGTAGGACATTTGACATCAGGACAGACTTTTTTGTTTGTTTGTTTTTTACCTGCCTTGAGTCACCATGAGTCTAAGGGCACTTGTCTCTTTCCTGTGTTTCACAAATAGATTTGCATTGGGTGGCATCTGGCATGTGTTAACTAATGCCCTTTCTAACTAAGTAGAAAGGGCATTGGTTCGCATATTGGGAAAGAGGAATGCAAAGGAAGTATGTGGTGATTATGATTGGTAAACTAGCTCTGAAGAGAATAATTTGAAATCCTTGAGATGATAATGTAAGGCAACATTAACCAGGGTTGTTCAGTTTGCACCAGCAGTGCTGAAATGGCACCCAAGAACACAATAAACGATGGGTAACTCTGTGGTAATAAACGATGGAATGATGGTCATTTGTGCCAAAATTGGCTGCAGCAGGTTTTCAGATCTCAAGGTGTCTTTCCTGACACTTGTAAACCTTACACGATGAAAATGTTTTTCCACCACTATACAGGCAAATTGATTTTGACTGGATGGTCCTGCCCCGCTGCAGGGTGATGAGTTAAGGCATTTGTCAAATGTTCCACAGGAAAGTGAAACGGCACAGGTGCACTAATAATTTTTCCTGGGCACAGAGCTTCAAATGTTTGTTACTGCTTTGTTATTACATTCCCTTGTGTTCCTGGAAAACATTATTCCCTCTTTTTTTTTTCAGTCCTGTATTACACAATGCATGGAAAGTAAATGAGAAGAGGAACAATGTTAAAAAAAATCTTATGCATCATGACAACAACATTCCACTGCTTGTTATGGGGTCTCTGGATAAGACTATACCATGCACTCTGGTATAGTCAGAGTGCACACCATGCACTCTGGAGAAGTCCTGTTGACGTCAGTGGGAATTGGTGGTTTGATGAATGTAGAATAAAGGCTTACACCAGCAGTTCCCAAACTTCTGCCTGTGATCCCATTTTGAAAATTAAAAATCATTCTGTGACTTCTAACAGCAACAAAGACATGGGGCATTTTTACACACGCCTTAAAGTTCTGGGTTTTTCAGTCTTCTGGGTTTACAAGTCCACAAGTAAGTTCCAGATGCATTTTTCTCACATACATTGCCCTGAGGTAGGTCCTGGATGCATTCTTCACACAAACACTGCCCTGAGGCAGCCTGAACTAGTCACAGCTGTAGATGTGACAGGCTGCCATGGAAACCAAGTGACCACAGCTGCCTGGAGCAAAGCAGTTTGCCAGGAGAACTTTTTATACACAAAAGTTCTGGGAGAAGTTCTATGCAGAAGTTCCAAGAACTGCATGTTTAAGATCTGGGTGAGTAATTTAGACACACAGAAAGTTCAGGATTTAACAGCAAACACGCAGGAGAAATGTGTGTGTAAAACACCCAGTGTCAGTATATCTATATCAGTAGGGATAATGCAACCAGCCACATATGATGCAGTCTCACTTGGGATCCTGGTCCACAATTTGGAAACCTCTTGCTTAGATATTTCTATGAATAACAAGAATATTCAGACTAATACTAGGAAACACTTACAAAATGTGCATTGGAAATAATGTATGTTTGTGTGCTTCAGGGCGTAAGACATCTTCTAGCTATTTGTGGGATACAAAGGGTTAGAAAATAGATTTCCCACACACACCTGCCAAAGTATTTGTTTTTACTTCTGAACCTTCTTCTGAAATGGATGATCCTGGTCACACTCAGTGGACAGCTACTGGAAAAGATGGACCACTGCTCTCATCCTATAAATAAAGAAGTAGAGATAAAAAAAGTATCAACAAGTATAGTACATTCCTTGATGGGACTGTCCAATATTGGATACTTTTACTTTCTAGATCTACATCTAGATCTGAAAAGAAAAGAAAAGAAAAGAAAAAGGGTTTTAGTGTCCTGGAAATATATGTAGACCTCATTTCACATAAACCACCAATTAATAACTGCCAGTGGAACAAATTCTATTCTCATCTCTCACCAGCGTAAATCAAGCGTCTTTTCCCTGTACTCAGTGGAGTCACATCAGGGAGAAAATAATGTGAGAGGAAAACTGAGTCAATATTTATGGTGATTAATTACTGAAGCTAATGACAGGGCAAATGAGGGACTCAGTACCTGAAAGCCAGACTCCAGATCGATGTATCCGTTCACCTGTATTTGGCAGAACCATCACTCACCCACTTACCCATGAAGGCATGGATAAGAAGAATCTCAGGCTGCTCCTATCACATTTTACATATGAATGCATTAAACTGTGTGACAGAAGAAAGAGTAAAACCAAACAGTAAAAGGGGAAAACTGTGGCTATGAATTTTATGAGTATTTTTTAAGAAGCCACATTAAAGCGAAGCATTGGTTCAAAGATCCAGGTCTATAGGTTCTTTGTCGCCGCACCCCCCAATGAGACACAGAGACCATCAGCTGGTTTAAATCAGGCCGCACTCTTTATTCAAATTAATATCAAGGACGGTGGGTGATTGCACAAGCAATACAGGTCCAGTATGCTAACTATTCAATACTTATTAACTCGGGTGTTAACCGGAATGTGCCATCCCGTGCCAGCACCCTCAAGAACCAGGCTCCCCTTCGACAACACCATGGCTCTGGCCGAAAAGGGGGGAGCTTCCCAACTGTGGGCTTGAGTAAGGAGGCGAGTACCCGCTAAGTCAGCAGACAGTGCATGTACTTACTGACCCAACTGCAGTACCCCTCCCTGGGTAATAACCCCAGTGCGTGCTGCCTGCGCCTGGCACTGGGTGTCACCTCCCCATCTCTTAAGGAGATGACTCATTTTATCCTATTCTAACCTATTTGACCTACAATAGCATACTGGACCCCCGCTGAGTGCGACAATTATTACCCATTTTGAGGTTATTTGTATAGTTCAGTATGCCCTGTGTACGTTTATACTTCGAATTATACCTATCTTGAATCTCTTTCTGAAATAGAACATTTTAAATTCAAAGTATAGCCAATTGTTGGTTCCAAATCAAGCCTATTTAACCTATTCTGCACTGTTGAAGGGGCGAAACGTGCGATCCTTGACTTAGGCTGTTCGCCAAAATTCCCCTTCGGCTCCGTAATGGCAACCGGTAATTACCACAGTGCTAGAGGTGAGGGTGGGTGGGGCTGCTTTTGCCCTGTTCCTGCTCAAACTGCCGCTCCACGCGGCCAGAACGGCTCCGCCCTTTCTAAAGAGGGTGGAGTCCGTTCAATTCACGAGCGCAGCGCTCTGCGCATGCGCTCCAGCTGTTGCTAAGCAACCAGCTTCTGCAGCCGGGAACACGCTCCCGCACGCTGCGTGGAGCCTCATCTGCTTCTGGTCTCTCCCCGACTCAGGATGGGGCCGGACAATTACCCCGTCGCCGCCATTGCGGCGGCGAAGGGGACTATTCTTAAGCGATGCATGTGAATTTCCATTTCTTCTAAAACATACATATTTTCAATAGCCAACATTTAAAAAATAATGACACCTGCTTGGACTGGCCATGCACATTTGAAATTTTGCTAAAGTGAACTCTGGTTTTGCCAGTATCCAACTGAGATCAGTACAAATTTGTGCATTGTATTTGCAAGCTTTTATTTTATTTTTATTTATTTGTTTTAGACAATGAACTGCAATAGAAATCCCCTGCAGTATTCCACAGGACTAGTAAATCTTCTCTGAAGAGTCCTCTAAAATAAATGCATTTTTTATAATTGTAATTTTAAAAATCACACATAGCTTTCATACTATTGGACTTTGGGTTCTTGGCTCTGCAGATATCGAGGACTGGATTCTAAATTAACATGACTCATTGAAGCACTTCAATATTTCATTAAGCAAATAAGTAGGCTTAACAGATTCAGTAGACCTAAATGAAACTAGAATGTTTTATAGGACACGGTCTTTATTAAGTATGGGCATGGTAAAATATGATTGGGAAGAACTCTGGATGGAATATGCCCAAAAGCTCATTACACTGGATAGATGTATCAAAATCAAAATATGATTTTGCTTTATGTTTCCTTTATTGAAAATATATCCAGGGAGTAGGGAACTACTAGTCTGTGGTCAAATCTGGTCTGCAGCTGTTTTTTTATTTGGCTCCTTTCCAGTTCCTGGATCTGGCCTTTCCAGTTCCTGACTGTCCGAGACCTTTAATGTAGAGTCCTGCAAGGTTCCATTGTTTCCCCTCTCCTGTTCAACATGTATATGCATCCGCTGGGCAAGGTCGTGAGAGGGTTTGGGGTTCGGTGTCATCAATATGCTGATGACACTCAACTCTACCTCTGTTTTTCATCTCACCCAGACGCGGCAGTCTCGGTGCTTACTTGATGTCTGGCGACTCTGGTAGACTGGATGCAGGTGAGCTGCCTGAAGCTGAATCCGGACAAGATGGAGGTGATGCTAGTGGGGTCGGGCAGTGGGGTTGACATCCCCTGCCATTGATGGGGTTCACCCTCCACTGGTTCCCCAGGTTTGTAGTCTGGGAGTGCTCCTCAACACCCAGCTCTGCCTGGATGTCCAGGGGGGTGGGCTGTGGGGAGGAGCGCGTTTCATCTGGTGCGACAGCTTTGGCCATATATCTTGGACTCTGACCTGGCCACTATCATCCATTCTTTCTTCATCTCAAGACTGAACCCGTTGTAATGTACTCTACGTGGGGCTACCCATGGTTGGCCAGAAGCACCTTTCCTGAAGTCCCTCAGGTATATTGGGGGATGACTATGGAGAGGGCATTCTCGGTGGTCACACCAAGGCTGTGGAACTCCCTTCTGGTGGGGGTCTGGGTGGCCCCCGACCTCCCCTCCTTCTGAAGGCAGTGTAAGACCCAACTGTTCCGTCAAGCCTTTGGTGAGGGATGTGGGTAAGGGTGGGGGGTTGAGGGTTAGGGCGGGAGGGTTTTTGGTTTTGTATTTTGTTCTTGTATCTTGTGCTCCACCATGTGGGTTTTTTAGGAGTCTGTTTTTATTATATTGATTGTGTTATTTTATTGTATTTTTATATTAAATTATTAGCCACCCCAAGCTGCTCTTAGCAGAAGGGTGTACAATACAAAAACTGTCAAATGAATAAATATAAATAAATTGATCCAACCTCTAGGATGCTAACCCATGTCACAGGAGGGGGGGAACTTATGTGAAGCAAAATCACAGCGGGGAAACTCAAGTGAAGCTCCACACATGGGTGTGGGGGTTAAAACATCATCAGATGATTCTCACGACGATGTCACTCATGACATCTCCAGAACTGACCTGGACACCTTTATCCATTTTATCACTTCGAGGCTGGACTACTGTAACGTGCTATACGTGGGGCTTCCCTTGACGCTGGCCCAGAGGTTGCAGCTAGTGCAGAATGCAGCGGCCCATCTCTTAACAGGGATGGGCTGACGAGAGCATATAACACCTGTGCTCCATGCACTGCACTGGCTGCCTGTAATGTACCGAGCCAGATTCAAGGTGTTGACTCTGATCTATAAGGCCCAGTACAGTCTTGGACCTGGATATCTCAGGGACCGCCTCACCCTCTGCGACTCAGGACAGCCCCGTCGGTCCACCGGGGGCGCCTTCATGGAGGTCCCCTGTGTAAAGCAGGGGGCTACAATGGAGAGGGTGTTCTCGGTGGCTGGGCCCCAGCTATGGAACTCCCTCCCAGAGGAAGCACAGTTGTCCCCGAGTCTGTTGGCCTTCCGTCAAGCCTGTAAGACATGGCTGTTCTCCCAGGCCTTTGGAGATGGGGAGGGGAGGGAGGGTTGAATTTTTGTATGGGGAGTGTTTAAAATTTGTTAAATAATAATACTGGAATTTTTTAGATATTAATGTGGTTTTATGTTGTTTTAGATTGTTTTATATTTGTTGGAAGCCACCCTGAGATGCCATCGGCATGAGGGGGCAGCATATAAATGTAATAAAATTAATGAAATAAATAAATGACAGGGCTCAAAATCCAGCCCTGACATCCATGAGTAAAATTGCGACAAGAATTGCCTGATGACATTTTAATCCCCTGCGCCCACAAGTGGAGTTTCCCATGAGTTTCCCCACCATGAGTTTGCCTCACATAAGTGTCTCCCCCTGCCCCCCTCCCAGTAACATGTGCAAGTAGCCCTAGTTTCAAGCAGTGAAAGAGTGAGTACAGGGGAAGAAAGCAGAGATGCGAGTCTGCACTCCATGACAGGGGATGCATCCATGGCATAGATCCATGATCTAGGCCTTCCCTTTCCTTCCCACTTCCTGAGCACATGCCCACCTCAACTCTTATCCAGTCCACAGAACTTGTATGAATTTTCAAAGTGCCCAGCAGAAGGGAAAAGTTTCCCCTGTCTTTGCAAAACTATACAAAATAGATTTAGTTATTTCCCATGTCTTCTTCCATTTCCGACTTGTGTGTTCCTATTTTTTTCTTGTGAAAAAAACAGATCTTGCTGAAGGAGGAAATAGATAAGGGCAAGTGACACCCTTTGACAAGAATGAGCCTCTTGTAAACAGAATCCCCAAGCAACTCTGGAAGGCTCACCAATGATGAACAAACAGACACCAAAGGTTGCTCCACTAGGGTTTGATCATGCTTGCTTTTCATAACGCTTCAGTAACTAAGCTGGTGTGAACCTATAGTTACATGCATAACTTGAACTTATTTGGCCTACTGATCTGTATACAATAATGGCTAGGAATAGAGGTTGCAGAGTGGGTGACATTTTGGCCATTTACACACGGGCGCCCCCACACCCACCGCACACATGTGCTGTGGGAGGAAGGCACCCATGCAAACGCCGGCCGCAATGGGTGGGGTGTCAGTGGGAACACTGGCTGTGGTGGGTGGGGGTGCGTTCATGCTCCCACACTCTACCCATCTCCACCCATCACCCACGCACAGAGCAACGGGCTCCAACGTCAGTTGCTCCGCACGTGGAGATGGGTGTGCACCCATAGGAATGGCCGCACACTCACCTCCACCCACCACGAGTGCACACCCATACCCCCACCCACCATAGCCCATTTGAAAAGGGTCTTTGATCATGACACAGAAGATTTGCAACCTATTTAACACTCCCTCCCACCAGTGCTTCTTCCAAAGCTTTTTCTAGGCTCTGTTGATTTATCGGACAATCATATTAGCTGGCGCAAGTTTCCTCCAAAGGGACAGTCTCTCTCCTAAAAGTAACAAGAATAAAGTAGCAAAAATACCCAGACCAAATTCAACCCTGAAGAAAGCAGGCATAATCCCATTGAAATTTAGGAATAGTTACCTGTTTAAATCAAGGCTGGATGTAGTTGTTTATTTGATGCTACTAGCTTGCTTTTAAAGTAAACCATTGCAGGGTGGGTGGGTGGGTTGAGCTTCTAAATCCTCCTCTGGGTAATTCAGTATGATCTCTTGCTCTGTTGAGACTCATTAAAAAAGACTTGACAACACAGCAAACTAAAACACAGCAGTAAAACAAAATTGTCTGCCAATCCAGGTTCCTGTGGGGTCTTTGACTTTGCCAAAAAGCTGTCATCAGTGCACCAGTCCCAAGCAGGGACATGTTGCTGCTAATACTTCTGTGGTTAAGGTTGCTGTATGCACTCCAAAAATTGTTTTTCCACAGTGGCAAGATATCAATAAAATATAAAAGATGAGCTGAAATGGGAAAAGCCTTTTCCTGCCTGCGCTCACATTCACCCTCAGATTGCTCACATGTGCTTTGGGCTATTGCGCGAATCTTTTGAAAAGCACTGCTAGTGCTATAATGGCCCAACCGTCTACTGAACAAATCCAGGGCAGATAGAATCAGGGTGCATGTGGCAGTTTGAGTCACATTTCTAGCCAAGAGGCAAACTGCTCTTTTTACTTCTTTATTTTCTCTCTCTGCTGCCATGAATGGTGAGTGAGAAGAAAGTAGCATGTTTCTCCTAGTGTTTTAACTCAGAGATTTAAAAATTTAGTACAGGACACCAAGCAGGTCCATGCTCTTCACAGACAGGGTCACATCCCAATTGGTATCTGATCAACGTGTCTTTGCTGCTCTCTGGGATTATTATCCCATATAATCATGGAATTATAAGTAAATCTCAAAATGGAGTCACAATAACAAAAGAATTTGGGAAACTATTCATCAGTGTTTCTGCTTGAAACTGATTAATTGATGCATTATGAAACTTAAGCATGTTTTTATTTTATTTATTTATTTAAAATTTATATCCCGCCCCTCAGGGCAGCCCGGGGCGGTGAACAACAATCAATAAAACAATTTTTAAAATGTAAAACAATTTGAAAATACAATATGTGGGCAACCTCACCTCCACCTCTCGCCAAAAGTCTGATGGAACAGCCAGGTCTTACATACATGCTGAAATAACAGGAGAGTGGGAGCCAACCGAGCCTCCTCCAGGAGCAAATTCCACAGCACACGGGCGGCCACCGAAAAAGATCTAACATTGGTGGCCACCCGCCTCACCCAGGAAACCTCCAAAAAACCTCCCATGGATGATCTCAAGGGTCACATGGGCATATGGGGAGTGAGGCAGTCCCGCAGATAAGCAAGGCCCAGACCGTGAAGGACTTTAAAGGTTAAAACCAGCACCTTAAACCTGGCCTGGTGCTTTATAGGCAGCCAGTGCAAAGCCTGGAGCACTGGTGTCATGTGCTCCCTACGATCCGCCCCGTAATGAGACAGGCTGCGACATTCTGCACCAGCTGCAGTCTCCGGACTAGCTTCTCGGGCAGCCCCACATAGAGGGCATTGCAGTAATCCAGCCTCAAGGTGATGAAGACATGGATGACAGTGACAAGGTCGGAGTCTGAGAGATACAGCCGAAGCCGCCGGACAAGATGTAACTTCCAAAACGCACTCCCTGCCACAGCCACAACCTGAGATTGCAGGCTGAGCCGCGAATCGAGGAGCACACCCAGACTCCACACTTGAGAGACCATGGGAGGGCGAACCCCCCCAACTAGAGGAGATTCAACCACTTCCAGGTCCCCCAAGCCCTCGCCCACCAACATCACCTCCGTCTTGTCAGGATTCAATTGCAGATGGCTCGACCTCATCCAAGCCCCCACAGGTGACAGGCACTGGGAAAATAAGGAGACTGCATAGCCTGGGTCGATGGAAAAATAGAGGTAGAGCTGAGTGTCATCAGCATACTGATGACACTTCATGCCCTGCAACCCCCTCACGATCTCCCCTAATGGCTGCATATAGATGTTAAACAAAAGGGGGGCAGAATGGCACCCTGTGGGACTCCACATGTGAGGTCCCGGGGGGAAGACATTCACTCCCCCAAGAGTGTATGTTCTCCCGGCCAGGAACGAATGATGTGCACTCCCCCAAGAGTGTGAGTTCTTCTGGCCAGGAATGAATGAAACCAGTCCAAGACCATTCCGCCATTTCCGGCATGGTCCCGCAGGCAAGTCACCAACACCTCATGATCGACTGTGTCAAATGCAGCAGAAAGGTCTAGCAGGACCAGTAAGATCTGACAACCCTGGTCCAACGCCAGATGGAGATCGTCAACCAAGGTCACCAATGCTGTCTTCGTACCATACCCAGGCCAAAACCCAGACTGGGAGGGATCAAGGAAACAGGTGCGGTCCAGATGTTCCTGGAGCTTCCATGCCACAGCCCTAAACCTTCCCTAAAAAGGGAAGGTTAGAGGCCGGCCAATAACTGGTAGGAGCATCAGCGTCAAGAGATGGTTTCTTGAGCAGGGGTCTAACCACAGCTCATTTAGACAGTCAGGCACCCTGCCCTCCCGAAGGGAGGCACTAACCACCCCAGCCAGCAACGTCCATAATGTCTCCTGGCTAGCTTTCACCAGCCAGGACGGGCATGGATCTTGCTCACAAGTAGTGGCATGAGCAGATCCCAACAAGGATTCCACATCGACAAGCATCACCATCTGAAACCAATCCCACAAAACAGGACAGGACGGGGCATCCATAGTCCCAAGATGATCCTCTGCAATAACTGTGGTACCGAAATCATGGTGGATGCGAGCGATCTTATCTACAAAGTACTCGATAAACCAGTCACAGCAGTCAGGCAGGACTGACCAAGCCTTTCACCACCCAGAAAAGCTCCGCTGGACGTGACTTTGCAGATGCAATAAGGGCAGCAAAGAACTGTCACAGCATAGGCCTATGTTTGTGTTGTGGATAGAAATATATGTTTCACTCCTGGAAAAATCTGAAGGTTTTGACTCTTCAGAGAAGGCCCAGATGCTCAGAAAATTCCCCACACCCTAATTTTCTTTCTTCCTCCTTCCCATGCAACCAATAATAATAATAATAATAATTGCGGAGCCCAAGCCTTCTGGCCAAGAGCTTGTCAGTGGAGGGACATGGATCTATTCATAAGCTAACAATCCAACCACTGGATTAGCCTGCCTCTCTACTTTTGAATATAAAACAGGAGTTCTAGTGATTTAATCGATATGACAACCAGCACAGGCAGTGGGGCACAAAAGTCATTAATGAAGCCAAATAAACCATCTAGGTTTTTTCTGGCTTTTGTTTCCAACCTTGAAATAGTCAATATTGGTTTTTTCATAGTCTTTCGCATTTCAGGGTGCACACTCCTATTAGTAACATTTCCCAGGACTCAGTCCCCTTGAATTTAATTTCTGGGGCTGAGCCCTGACAACCCCCCCCCCAACAACAAATTATGCCCTACATAAAACCCTAGATCAAACCACCCACCTGCCCCGACTCATCCCCTGGCTCTATTTACTTGTCTAGCCCACCTGGACCATTATTTTGTCAAAAAATACATCTTGAGGCCAGACTTTTAGGGGCAGAGTAACAGTTCATGGATGCCATGACAATCATGGGCCTATCCCAGATTATATATGGCCTGACTCATGCGGGTGGGGACACATGTTGGATTTGATATTTTGCACCAGCCTGGAAAAAGGGGTTCCAATTCTCAGAGGTGTTGTTACAAGTACAACACCATTGTTATGGTAGGATCATTACCTTCTGAAGACTCTGATTCAGGCCCTTCAATGCCCTCATTGGGGTGGTGAACCAGTTTGTTTGGTTCACCCCGAGAGACTAATGGATCCAATTGGTTTCTAGAACTTTCTGGGGATATTCCTTTTGACCTGGATTGCTACTCTGTGGATGACTTGGTCGCCATGTGGAATGACATTTTGACTATGGCCATCAACATGGTTGCACCCAGGCATCCACTCCCACCACTTTGACAGTATAGGTCTCCCTGGTATACGGAAGGCCTGAGGCAGTTGAAGCACAAAGGTAGGTGGTTAGAGTGCAGGTAGCGTTCAACTCACACTGAAGCTGACCAATTATGGCACAGATAGTTTTTGAAGAACTATACCATACCTGTGATGACAGCAAAGAGAATTTCCTTCTCTGCCATCGTAGCATCTGTAAAGTCTTGTCCAGTGGAACTGTTCCAGCTGATGAGAGGCCTGGTTGATCTGACCTATCTCCACCAGGAAATGAAGTCATCTAATGCTTGCTTTGACATTTTTATTAATTACTTTGCAGACAAAATTGCTCATATTCACCACAATTTGGGTGATGCCACTTTGACTGCAGGATCAGAGTTTGGGGTTATGTAAGCTGAGTCTTGTCCTGTTAATTCAGAACAGTTTCAGTTGACATCACCTGTCAATGTAGGGGAAGTGCTTGGGGCACTGAAAGCAATCAGTTGTGAATTATATCCTTGCCCATCCTGACTGGCAAAAGTCTACGGGAGATGTTGGGGCCATTGCTGGTGGATGCTGTCAGTGCCTCCCTTCGGGAGGGCAGGATGTTGGATGCCCTTAAAATGGTTGTTGTCTGGCACCTGCTTAAAAAAAGGTTTTGGATGCTGACTCCTCAACCAGTTATAAGTCTGTCTCTAGCAGTCCCTTTTTAGGGAAGGTTATTGAATGAGTGGTTGCCCAGCTGTTCCAGGCTCATATTGATGCTATTTGATTCTATTTCTTGGACCCATTCCTGTTGGGTTTGTGTCCGGGGAATAGTATGGAGACTGCACTTGTGGCCTTGGTCACTCTAGTCACAAACATGATTTCTCAGAAACAAATCTATGGTAGTCTTGTATTGAGTAATGTTTCCACACACATAACATCCAATGTGTATTTAATGCTGAAAATGAGTGGCTGAAAATGATTGGCCACTTTTAGACAAGTGGCGTGCACAGCAGGAAATCACACACCTTGGAAATGGCTATGGGTGGGGTTCAGTCGTGCGTAGATGCGGCTTATTGTCGGTCACGCATTCTTTAAAGCCACTAATTAAATACTCAATATCAAGATATTAAATTAACGGCTTTAAAGAATGCACAACCAGCAATAAGGTGCATCTATGCATGTCTAAACCCCACCTAAACCCAGATACCAAGTTGGGAGGAATTGCCAATAGGGATGTGTGAATGTGATTTGGGAGTTTGGGGTTCGGGCCCTGAGTTTGGGCCATCCACAAATACCCCGAACCCAAACTGCCCTCTGGCCGAACAAAGTTCGGGTTCCGAATCCATTCGGCCGGGGGACGGGGCAGGGGAGAACCCAGTTTCCCCTCCCTCCAGGCTGCGCAGGTGGAAGGGGCACCGGAGCTCACCTCGCCCCCACCCTGCACAGCCTACAATTTATTTATTTATTTTAACCCCCCACGCCGGGATCACCCTACCTGGTGGCCCCAGGACTCCGGCCCCAGGACCTGCTGTGGCAGCAGCAGTGAGGCCAGATCAGGCAGCGCTGCAGAGTGCTTCAGGCCACTACTTCCAGGTCAGGTGACCCATAAGGTCTAGTAGAGGCCTGAAGTGCTCCGCAGCGCCACCAGAGAAGGCCCCACTGCCACCGCAGGACCCAAGACCAGAGCGTGACCTACCTGGTGGTGCCAGGCCTCCAGTCATGGCTCCAGCGGCAATGAGGAGCGCTTCAGGCCTCTATTATGCCTTCTGGGTCACCTGACCCGGTCACGTGACCTGGACGTAGCAACCTGAAGTGCTCCGCAGCGCCGCTGGAGCCGCCCCGCTGCCGCTACCGCTGCAGGACCTGTGCAAGGTTATGTATTTGCAGTTCAATAATAAAGATTTTAGTTACCAGCCAGGAACTTATCAGTTAGAAACAACAGAAGAGAGGGACTTGGGGGTTATAACTGACCATAATATGACTATAAGCCATCAATGTGAGGCAGCTGTAAAAAAGACAAATGCTATCCTGGGATGTAGTAGGCATGATATTGTCAGCAGAGATAGGGAGGTAATGTTGCCTCCGTATATACCATAAGACCACATCTGGAATACTCTGTTCTGTTCTAGTCACAAGTGTTCAAGAAGGACGATTTTAATCTGGATGGAACAAGTGCAACGAAGGGCTGCCAGGATGATGATCAGAGGAATGGAGGACTTATCTTTTGAGAAGAGGCAAAAAGAGCTTGGCTTAATCAGCCTATCAAAAAGAAGGCTGAGGGGACGATTACATGGTACAAATATATCAGGGGAGTTAACACAATAGAAGGGGAATATTTGTTCAAACTAAAGGTGAGCGTGGGTACAAGAACTAAAGGATGCAAACTAGCTATAAATAAATGTATACTCGATATCAAACTATTTAATTAGTGACTTTAACGAATGTGTGAATGGTGATAAGGCACATCTACACACGTCTAAACCCCACCCGTGGTAATTTTCCAAGGCGTGTGTGTCATGAAGGAACATAAGACCACACAGGAGAGATATTGCACTATAAGTCCAGCAAATATGTAAAGCTAAAGGTTAAACATGTATGTAATGTTAAAACTGAGAACTGCAAATTCGATTCATGTAATGTAAACTGAAACAAAGCTGCAGTGTAAACTGAGAGTTGGGAAATCACTTCAGGAAGTGGAAAGAGATAAAGAATGTGGATTCCCACTCTGGAGAGTCAAACAGAACCCTACTGAGTTGCAAATGAATCTTCCTGTGTGCCTACCTGCTGGTTTTGCTTACGTGCAGGCAGGCACGACCTCTCTAGGTTCCCCTAGGTGGGAAAGAGAAAGAAAGGACTCTGAAATGCTATTTAAGCCAACAGACAAGACAAAGGGGAGCTTCTTCCACTATCTCTTGGAGCCGAGAGCTCATCTACATCTTGGCAGCATGGAAGACATACGGTGAGAGAAAGGACTTTGATTCTAACCAACCCAAGGATCAGTGCCCAGTCATTTACATCATTGACTGAGAATGAACTCAAGTGCATGGACTACTCTGTAGGGTAAGATATCTAGGGAATTACCCAGTATAGAAAAGGACTGCGTTATATCACTTTTCATTTCTTTAGCCACTCTGTATCAAACTATCTTGGCTTATGCAATCAATAAACTTTCTTCTTTGATCAGAAGCGTTCTGTGGTCTGACATTGGGGGATCACAAGCTGAGCAACTTGAGCTTCCAAGCTCTTGCGAACCCAGAGAGAGAGAGAGAGTGTGTGTAACAGGAAGCTTTCTGGACCTTGGGTGGCAAAAGGATTCTCCCCTTTGCAGAACTGGACCAGCCAGAGAAAGAACTGGTTCAGGTGGGCTGCAAGTGAGGGAAACTGAGTCACCCAACCCAGGAAAGTGGGGTGTTGGACCCCAAATCCCGTGACAGTGTGATTTCCTGCCATGAGTGCGTGCCACTCATTTAAAAGCAGCCTAAGTCCGGTAACATATTGTAAATCAGGCAACAGCTCCTATGATGTACAAAGATTGTTAACAAGACTGTGAATATGGACTTTTTACATGTGATACATGTGTGTGGGAGGGGTGCAATGCCTGTGGGTTTTTTGTTTTTTTTGTGATACCTGTGATCCATGTGTGTGGGTTTTGTTTTGTTTTTTCTTTGCCATTTACAACCAGGGAAAACCTTCAGTAAGGAACAAAATAAGTGCATGTTCTGTGACTAACAACCTCAGCTTCCCAATTGCTGTGGTCATTGAGAAATATTTTTATGAGGTCCCTCACCACAAGAAATATGTGATGGAAAATGAAAAGGTAGAAAAATGGTTTGTGACATAGAAATGGTTGAAGAGATTCCTTATATGGTCCCCATAAACACCTCCCCTCCCCACACACTGAGTAGTACCTTCCAATGCAAGTAATTCCATTGGGAAAACACAGCCCTGGACAAACGGCAATAAGTAATCAGTTCCACCTAAGAAGTACTGTCACTCAGGGTATTTTTAGATGGACATGGGGCTAGCCACCCCCAGAGCTGCTCTGGGGGTGCACCATCCAGTCCCATCTGGGTTGGGTTTAAATGGATCTAGGGGGTTCCCCATTCCATGGTCTGCCCATGCAGCGCCCCCCTCCCTGCACCATAGAATTGCAGGCAGATCGCCTGATTGCCTGGCTGCCACTCACAACTCTATGACATTGCCTGGGGCAATGGTTGACCAGAAGCAGAAGTGCAGTGTGGGTTCACCAAGCAGACAGACCATAGCTCTGCCTCAGAATAGTGCTGGCCCAGACCAATTCCACATCTGGTGGGCCGCCTTTAGGTGGACTGGCTACCTGGGGCTAGCATGGCCAGTACCAGGGCAGCCCATCCATCTAAAAGCACCCATAGAAACACACATGGTGGAATGCTCTCTCCTAGCTCGGGGAGGGGGGAATGGAAGAAGTAATTTGTTCTTGACTTAAACCAGTATAAAGTTATGAACTCCCCCACCCCATGCTCCCCATCATCACACACGCAGGAAGGAAGGGGAAAACCTGATGAAATGCAGCATGGGATAACAAAGAGTAGATCATGCCAAACCAATCTGATATTCTTTTTTGAAATAAATAACTGGCTTTTTGGATAAAGAGTATGTGGTAGATTTAGTGTATTTGGATTTTGGTAAGGCATTTGATACGGTGCCGCATAGTAAATTACTGCTTCAGTGCTTAAGCTGGAAAAGATGGGAATTAACAAAAAGGTAGTTAGATGGGTACAAAGTTGGCTAACTGGAAGAAAACAAAGGGTTGTGTTGTGAGGTGGAATTTCTAGCTGGACACTGGACAGAGGTTGGTATTGGGGTTCTGCAAGGATCTGTCTTGGGACCCATCTTATTCAATATATTCATAACTGACTTTGGTGAGGAAATTAAGAGTTTGCTAATGAAGTTTGCTGATGCTACCAAATTGGGAGGAATTGCCAATGCAGAGGAAGATGTTAGAAAGTCATACAGGATGAACTTAATGACCTCATGGTTGGAGTGTTAGGAATTGAATGAAATTTAAGTGCACAAAGTGCAAAGTTGTGTATTTACAGTTTAATAATAATAAAGATTTTAGTTACCAGTCAGGAACTTATCAGTTGGAAACAACAGGGGGAGGAGAGGGACCTGGGGTTATAATTGACCATAATATGACTATGAGCCATCAATCTGATGCAGCTGTAAAAAAAAGGCAAATGCTATCCTGGGACGTAGTAGGTGTGATATTGCCAGCAGGGATAGGGAGGTATTATTGCCTCTGTATGTACAGCGGGGGCCAGGGAAGGGGAACCAGAGGCCTAATGCTGGCCTCAGGCCCCCTTCCCTGCACTCAGCTGAGATTTTTTGGCCAAGTTATTGGTGGAATTTTTCTGTGCAGGTAGTTGGGGTGTGGCAGATCCTGCAGTAGTGCAGGAGTCTGAACTACGTGCCCCTTGATGCCCCTTCCAGCTCTGTGACTGTGAAGGTGTTTTTAAACAAGAGTGGTGGGAGGGGGGGTCTATAGTCAGTCCATGGAGTGGCAGAGGGGCGCCCATACACAGGAGATGTGTTGGAAGGGAGGGATTCACATGAGCGGCTCCCAGCATGTCTGCCCCATCACTTGTCAAAACTGAATTTTAAATGTATACATTATTATTATTATTATTATTAACAAACATTTATATAGCGCCAGCAGTGTACCTGGCACTTTACAAAGTAATAAAATAGACAGGGTATACATAGTATACATACAAGTATACTATGGGTGGAATCATCTGAGACAGTAGGGTGGGGGGTGGGGGGTGGGATGGGGATTTATAGCTCCTCTTAGTTTACTTTTAAAATATATTTATAGTTTTTAAACATTTTATTGTGGTTTTATAATGTTATTTTTGAATTTTTCATTTCTATATCAACACCGCCCCAAGCTGCCTTCAGGCTGGAGGGTACAGGATAACAAATTTAAGTATAAATAAAAATAATCAATCTTTCATGAGGTACGTTCCCACTTGTCTGTCTCTTAGACATCTGTCACGTGGTCTCCACATGTTCATCACAGAACCACCGCTCAGGCCACTTTTACACATGACAAAAATGGGTTTTTATAAGTGCTTGAGATAATACCAGGTGTTATAAATGCTGGAGTTTTGCAATGTGTGACTGCACTATTCCCCTTTTATGTAGCAAGATCTCACAGCCTTGTAAGGCCTACCAGATGCGACTCTTACAAGGCTGTGAGATCTTGCTGCATAAAAGGGGAATAGTGCAGTCACACATTACAAAATTCCAGCATTTGTAACACCTGGTATTATCTTGAGTACTTTTAAGAACCCATTTTTGTCATGTGCAAAAGCGGCCTCACAGTAGCGTTTGTGGACACTGTGAGAACATCGTAACCACGTGCCTGTGCCTTGTCAATTAGGTTCGCCCGCAGCCTAGCTGGCATCCAGGCCCACCAGCACCAAAGAGTCTTGCGTAGTGTGCCTGGCCAGCTGAGAGGTGGAAGCAATCTAGGGGTGTGAATTTCATTTTCATTATTACAAAAATTAAAATGTAATTTTTGTTTTTGTTTTTGTAATAACAAAAACTAAAATAGTAATAACAAATTTTGTTTCTTTATTTTCTTTATTTTTGTAACATCCCATAATTGTTGCCAATTTATTAATTTTTTATTATTATTATTATTGCCAACATTTATATAGCACCAGTCATGTACTTGCCGCCATACAGAACATAGAAATAGTCGCGGTCCCTGCCTGTGGCTTACAATCTAAAAGACAAGGAGGGGGAGACAGGGAGAGGGGACAGTGGGAGAGACAGGGGAGAAGACAAACAAACATTCAGGTGGATGCGAAGTCTCAGGTGTGTGTGCTTGGCTTGGTTACAATCAGGTTGGTTGCAGCAGTCTGCAGAGGAGGGCAGACAGTAGGATTTTGGGAACGACTAGCAGGCATTGGGAAAGGCGGCGAGGAAAAAGTGGGTCTTTAGGAGGGATTTGAAGGAGCGGAGGGAGGGGGCAAGGCGGATGTGGGTAGGGAGGGAGTTCCAGGCATGGGGGGCAGCGAGGTTTATTGGTTCGCCTTTTGCCATACACCGTTCACAATATAAAAACAACAGACAAGAAAACATTACATTGTAAGGTTCAACAAGCATGAGCAACAACACAGCATCTTATAAACTACACAAGTAAAACAAAATTGTTCTATCAAATTTAACCCCCCACCTGCAAAGAACCTGGCCCTATTGGGCTTATGAGCGACTAATATTTTGCCCGGGGGGTAAAAAAAACCTCTTGCCCTTCTTAGGGATTACATATCCAGAGCTCAACCCTAAATAATAGTGTCTAGCCCTTCTCAGAGCTAACATCCAGCAAATGCTTAGCCCCTGTAGGATAGGGCATATGGAGCTTACATACAGCAAATGCTTAGCCCCTATTTATTAATTGTCTCACCCTTCTTGGGGTTTGCATGCAGCTAATGCTTGGACCCTGACTGGTAAATGTCTCCCCCTTCACAGGGCTTGCATGCGACAAATGCTTAGCCCCTGAGTGGAAATGCCTCTCCCTTCTCAGGGTTTACATTTGGCCAAAGTTCGGCCCCTGAATATTCATCATTTATTATATAAACAGCAGCCATCATAATATACACAAGCACTTGAGGCAAAAAGCATAGTAATATACACTTCCAAAGCCATATAGATGTAAATATAGTATGAAAGAAAAAAGGCAAAAAGCTAACCTTTATTCCACCCAGTAACAAGTACACTTCAAATAGACTCACCCTAGCAGAGCACTCCGTACTCGCAGAGTGGCTGAACAAAATTGAGCAATACTTTTTGTAGTAGAGATGGCCCTGCATGCCAGGAGCGACTTTAACAAAACCTCCTGATTGCAAGGGGGGAGGGGATTCTACTAATGATAGGTTCCACCAAGCTGGTTCACAATTCATTGTACAAAGAACAGTCCAAAACAACATGACCAATGGATTCAGTTCTTGGGGGCTTACAGGAACGGCAACTCCTTAACTTGTATGGCAGCCCCACGTATCTGCCCACTGTCACTGCTGAGGAGAATATATTAAACCTGGCTAAGGTGAATGTGAGTCTTAATTTGGAGTCCAGAACTGTAAAATAATTCACCCCCTTGGGATCGAGGGGGAACATATTGTAAAGGCAGGCAATCTGTTGCCTGGCTATAGCTTCTCCTCTGAGCTGGAGTTCTTGAACTCTAATTCTATACTTGATTAAGCCTCCAGCACTCCTACTATCTAAAGCGGAGAGAAATTCCTTTGAAAACCCCAACTGGGTTAAACAGTTAGCTATGCTGTTCTCCCAAGGTCCCTCCTGAGAAGCGGCCTGGGAAAGAGGCTTGTGGGACTGGAAGAAAAGCTGAGCCCAGAACTTCAAAATGACTACAGTGGCCAAGGAGACAATAGGGTGAGCGGCTGTTTCCACTCTGAGTAGAACCACCGGAGCACCACGAGGCACCTGTAGGATCGATCTCAGAAAAGCATTCTGAAGCTTTTAAAGTTCCTTGAGGAATTGAACTCCCAAACTTGAATCCCATACAACATTTGTCAAATTACCTTTGCCCTAAACAATCAAACTGTCGATCCCACCAACTTCCCCCCTCGTGTAAAAAAGAAACTGAGGATCCCCTTGCATGTAACATTGGCTTTAGCCATGGCAACTTTATAATGGGTCCCACAAGAGGCTGTTCTGGAGAAAGTTACCCCTAGATAGGTATAATGATCAACCTGCATGATAGCATGGTCATTCATGAGTCAGCGATGGTTTTTACGCCTCAGACCTACAACCATCACCTTAGTTTTAACATAGTTAGCTAGGAGAAATTCAGCCTGGCAATAAGAGCAGAAGTCCCTCATTAGGCATTTCAGTCCAATCTGAGGCCGCTTTTACACGAGGCGCTTAGAAGCGCCTCTGCAGCCCCATGTTGAAGAGGAAAGCTGTGCGGGGAGTGTTTATATGCTCCCCACACTACTGGAAGTGACATGCCACCCGTTCTCTTCAGTGGCAGTGGCTGCAGATGCGGACTTTCAAGAGGCCGCGTTCTATAGACCTGAAAATTGAAGTCTACAGAATGTGGCCTCTTGAAAGCCCCACGTCTGCAGCCAGCACCGCTGAAGGAAAGGGTAGTGTGTGTGTAAACACTCCCCACGCGGCTTTCCTTTTGAATACGGGGCTGCAGAGGTGCTTCTAAGCGCCTCATATAAAAGCAGCCTGAGACTGGGATATCGTATCATCTGCATAACAATACAGATAAAGTAAAGTCAGTCAGATGGACTGTGTGATACATTGGTTCCCTAAGCACTTCCACCACCGTGTCAATATATAAATTGAACAGCATAGGTACCAGCAGGCACCCTTGCCTAACACCTCTATCCACTGGTATTGCACAGGAGAGTGATCCCCTTCTGTTAACTCTGAGCACATTCACACATACATTAAATCAGCACTTTTTTCTTTCCCCCACGTATTAGAACAATGTGGGAAAGACTCAATGCACTTATTTAGCAGTTTTCCCATTTGTTTTTCAAGCGCATTGAGGGGCAGCCAAAAGCTACCTTTTTCAAGCGCGCATTTGATATGACCCACATAAATCCTCTTGTTGGAATGTCGGTGTCATGTCAGTTACACAGCGCCTCGCTTCCCCAGCTCTGGCTCCGCTCCTCTCCCCTCTCTGGGAGCCAGGGAAACGGGGCGCTGTGTAGTGAAAATGCTGCTTCCTAAATGCAGTCAATTTCAAAATGCGCTTAAATAAACCCATATGTGAATAATGCATGGGTTTATTTAAGCACATTTTGAAATTGACTGCATTTAGGATAAGCAGCATTTTAATGTATGTGTGAATGTGCTCTCTGACTTGTAAGGATAATCCCTCGTGCAACAGTACCATAAGGAACAGTAACTGGTATTCGTTGGTGGACTGACCTAATTTTCACCACAGCTGCTCTCTGCAGACAGTATCAAACACAGATTGGAGATCTACAAAACAGAGATACAGGGAGGCATCAGGTTGGACTCGAACATACCTAGTTATAAGTTGGTTTAAAGAAAATATGTGGTTCAAAGTCGATGAGCCCTTAGGGAAACCTATCTGTTCATTCAATAGAACGTCCAAAAGGAGACAGTTGATTTCGGTGCAAATCCAAGGTTTACAACATCCTCTGCTTATTAACCATAAGACAGATCCTCAGGCTGGGTAGCTAGAGATGAAATGTTATATGTCTCTCCTGACCTTGAATCCCTCGATTCTATTAAATGTATATTGTATACTTGATTGATTATCTCTCCTGTATGGGAGAATGGGTTCTTTTTATATTTTAACTTTATATTTTATATGTTTATATGCCTAAGGACATGAATTTTTTTTTGTCATATGGTACATGTATTATGTTAATCAAGTTGCTTCCTGGTTATGGCGAAAGCCAATGCCGTAATAAATGTAACTATCTATCAATAGAATGCCCTCAGCAGAAATCCACTGCTGAAGATGAGAAAGAAGATATTGGAATATAGCTTCCCAATTATATTGAGTAAACTAATAGAATGGTAATTGGATGGGTCTTTTATATAACCTTTCTTAAATATTGGGACAATAATGTTCTTCTTCCAGTTGTTGGGGAAATACCCAGACTCATTGACATAGGTGAACACTGGGGTCAACAATTCTGCCCCCCATGAGACATTGGCCGTAAGAATCTCAGGGAGTATCGAATCTGCCCTGGGGGCCTTATTTGAGTGTAACTGCCATATAAGGCTGCATTCTCACCTGCGGTGGCAGTGGCAGCAGTGGGAGGGGAGAGGGAGACGTGGCAGCACAGAGGAGCCGGCGGCAGGGAAAAGAGCTGGTGCAAATGGGGATCTGCCACAGCTTCTCTCTTGCATGTCAGGGCTCAAAATCCTGCCCTGAAATGCACTAGAGAAG
Source organism: Sphenodon punctatus (assembly GCA_003113815.1). Lineage (NCBI taxonomy): Eukaryota > Metazoa > Chordata > Lepidosauria > Sphenodontia > Sphenodontidae > Sphenodon > Sphenodon punctatus. The sequence goes on from QEPC01012556.1 coordinate 558,937, forward strand.
CCGCGGCAGATCATCATTCGCACCGGCTCTTTTTCCGGCCACTGGCTCCTCCACGCTGTCGCGTCTCACTCGCCCCTCCCACTGCCGCCGCCACCACCGCCGGTGAGAATGCAGCCTTAGTTGTTCCAATTCCTGTGATTCCACTGGGGGCCATGCAGAGAAACTATTCAGAGGGGGGATCACAAGATCATAACTTGGGTCCAGCCTAGCATAAAGGGACTGCAAGTGACCTTCCCACATTGGAGCCAAAATATCACCTGCTGAATTTGTGGGGATTGACGCCCATGCTTGCCGAATCTGTTTCCAAAAAGAGACTAGGTCATTCTTCCTAAATGCCATCACTAATGAATCCTATGCTGCCTTCTAATGATGAGTTTTTTGTTCTTGAGTAAGGATTTAATCCTTTCTGGCCCGAGTATATGTGACCAGTTCAGAAGGATATCGCTTCACTTTACAAGAAAGCTTCCTAAGCCGAGCCCTTGCAAGTCTGCACGTCTTATTGAACCAGCCCAGGGTCTGTCCCTCCATCATTCTCCAGGCTGGAGGAGATCTAACTAAAAAAGGGGAAATAATTCCCACAATTGCATTAAAGGACTCCACAAACCCCTCCCCTCATGAGTAAGTTCCTTCTTGAGAGACTCAATACTATCCTCTCGCAAAAAAGTCACCCCGAGCTGCTGTCGAGCAGGAGGGGACAAGGTATAAAACTAGTAAAAATTAATTAATTAATTAAATTTAAAAACGACGAAGACTCTTAGCTAAAGAGGAGGACCAGGAGACTCGGACCAGAGATCCTTTTCCCCTCCTCCACCAATATCAAGTTCTCAGCTTTATCAGAATTTCCAATAGTCTCTTCTACTAAAGAGAGAGCCAAAGTCAATAGGAGGGGCTGATGGTCTGTCAAAACTGTCGTTCCTATACTAAAGTCTACAATGTAAGGAAAAGCCCAACTCAAGGTCATAATGTAGTCAGTAGTACTTATACCATTATAGGGAATGAATGTAAAGTCCCCTTCAGGGTTCCCATGCATGTGACCATTCAGAATAGCCAGGTCCAGGGATTTTAAACATTCCCCAGCTGTGTTAGAAATTGAATCCCTGTACTTTCTGTAGGGGGAGAGTAATGTTGACAAAACCTCCTCATAGTCATATTTACTATCCAGGGGCAGATCACTGCCTGTTCAGGCTCTCAAGTCCCCTGCAACCAAAATCCTTTCTGTAGGGTACTTATTCTTCAATAGATTTAGCATATTCTCCAGGTCAGACCAAATGGTATCATAGAAAAAGGAGGGTGAAGAGGGGGGAATATAGATATTCACCAGAACAAATGTCATCGTATCAGGAATCGAGACCAAGGAAACAAGAGCCCAAGAGTAAGCTGCACTAATTAAATTAACCATGGCCCCTAGTTTAGATGCTACCAGAAGCATCGATCCTATGCTAGGTTGTCCTCTGAAGGACTGACTAACCACTGGAGAACAAAAACCTCAAAACCTGGGTAACCTAAATCCACTAAAAGCCAAGTTTTCTGTAATAGAATTATATTTTAGGAATTTAAGAGTTTTAAAAAATCCAAATCCCCTTCCCTAGCTTTCCAACCTGAAATATTCCATGAAAAGATTTTAAGAGAGGGCAGCAGGGCTTTGGGGAGTCATTGGGAACCAGCCTGTGTCTCACTCGGTGACAAAGGCTGCTTTAAGATGAGCGGGTCGCCGTCGCACAACATTTCAAAATCCCGCAAGGCGGGATTACACGAGACGGAAGTAGGGGATCATGCGAATGGAAGACGGTCATGCATTAAATACCTTACACATCGAGGTATTTAATGCACGGTCGACAAACCATGCGTGACCGCCTTCCATGTGCGCAATCCCCTACTTCCGTCTCATGTAATCCTGCCTTGCGGGATTTTGAAATGTCGCGTGATGGCGACCCACTGGTCTAAAAGAGCCCTTTAAGCCTCACGCATAATTGCTCCATTCTCGAGATGTACCAAATTGGCCGACAGCATATCCTCCAAATTGGGAGGCTCACTAAGAAGCTGCCTATTGGAAGGGGGAGATGTAGCATCAATAAGAAAGCTCCTACACTGTCTATCCTGATTAAGCAAACTAAAAGGTCTTAATGCATTTTCGCAATCCAATTTCCCCCACTCCTCCTTGGGAGCAGGAGCTCCACTAATGTCATCCCCTGCCTCAGATACCAGTGTTAGGATTTAGGGAATTAGCTCTCTTTGGATCGGGGGACCCACACACCCTGGTTTGCACATATGAGACATTCACATAGAAGGGATCTTAAATCATAGTTATAGATTTATTTAGTTGTTCACACATTTATAAAACCCAGTCTGTAATGATCCAGCAGCAGTTACCTAGCTATACAATATCCCACACCCAAAGTCAGTCTTACATGTCTTGAAAGCTCAAAACGGTGGATGTCATCTGTCAGGAGCAGGAGATAGGGTTGTAGGACCCCCTATGGAGGGGTCCCGGAAAGGGTCAACAGCCCACGAACACCAAGTTAGATGCCAAGCGCTGAGACAACGTTCTGGTCTCTGCTTCAGTCTTTTATAGTGTTTTGGGGAGAAGATGTTCTTCAGTATGCATATTCCAGGGTGCTTGATTGTGCAATGTGCTTGCTGGTATTCATCTTACAGAGTCTGGCTGTCATCTCCCTTTCCCATCCATCTGGAGCCTGGGTGCTAATGGTCACATTCCCAGTTTGTTTGTTAGTCAGGGTGGGCACTTGATAACAGGACATCTTTTTCCCTCCCTTCAGGCAGGGAGTAGATATGCCTTTATCATCTGTGCTGGTGCAAAAAGGGTGATGGCCGCTTGAATGGCTTCTGCTTGTCAGTTGGCAACTCCCTGAGCAGAAACATCTCCTCCTTCCCCTCCAGGCGTGAAGGAGATATTCTTCAGGGGTGTTCAAGCACCCTCTCATCAAGCCCCTTTGTTTTAGTCTTTGTCAGTGCTTTGTTCCAGGCTGGGTGCGGTTGGTCAGCAATATGATGTAAATCACTGGTCTTGCAAGACATGATGATGTGGTTGGGAGTTTGTGAAAGTCATGTGAGATTATTTCCCACACATAGCCTACCTGGCTATTTCTAGAGATCCTGCCTACTGGATCAGTACAGATAATTCAGAGCTTTGGTACAATAGTTACATGCATTTTCAAATATGGTCATTGGTTCCAGTATATTAATTCTCATAGTATATTGCATACAATCAAATCGCAACACCAGGAGCTGAGATCGACTTTGCTCCCCAAGCTGGGAAAGGGCAACTCCCTGATCCTCAATTGGATGTAGGAATCTACCCTTGTCATCCCCCTACACCAGTTTCCGGGCACTGAGAATGACTCAGCTTCCTTAACTGGGAATGAAGAGCAGTCAGCTCCCCTAATAATTCAAATTGCTGTGAATTTGAATCTTTTAGGAGAGGGACTGGCCAAATTTCAGCCCTTGCTGGGACTCAAAGCTCTACCTCCATCTGAGATTCCTCCCCAGGGGATGCTACTTCTATCCGGGGGTACGCCCTTTTCCTTTGTTCTGGTGTTGCGAGTTATGTCCACAACCACAGGCTCTCGAAGCCCCCCACATGCCTGTCCTTGCTTATGCTGCATATTGTTTGACTTCTTTGAATTATTTTATCAGAATTTTATCAGAATTTATCAGCTGAGAGGCATGCTAGAAATCTCCCTCACTGCAATCTCCCTCCCCACCTCTCAGCTGAGAGGAATGCTAGAAATCTCCCTCACTGCAATCTCCCTCCCCACCTCTCAGCTGAGAGGCATGCTAGAAATCTCCCTCCCCACCTCTCAGCTGAGATGCATGCTAGAAATCTCCCTCACTGCAATTCTCTCCCCTGCAGCCACCTGTCATCTGAGAGGTGCAATAGATATCTCCCTCCGTCCACATTTTCCCTCCCTGCCTTTCGGCTGGCAGGCACACTAGAGAGCTCCCTAGCGTCACTGGTGGAAGCTGCCACACACACACATGAAATACAGGCAGGGGGATGCCCATTTATTAGACTAGATATGCTAAACATGTGACTGGGGATTGTTTGGGGACTGCATGGGCCAAACTCAGACTCCAGCAGGCTATTGTCTCATTTGACTCCCCATCCTATGATCCTCAAAACACCCAGTCTGGAACAGTTCCATTGGCACAAATGGCACCACACTGGAGTAAGTGCTTTGAGGACTGTGGCCTAAAAATTCATGTGTGCATATTAACTTAGAGAAACTCAGCAGTACCATGTGATTTATATAAACTAGGCATAGCCAAAATGATACAACATTGAACTTGTTCATGGATAGTCTGTTGAGGGGGGGGGAAACCTGAGATCCTAGATGTGCCAACAGATTTGGCTCTACCAGTGCAAACATGTTTAGGATGGCAGCCAAATGGGCTAAGTTAATCAAATGAATTATTTGTTGCATATTATTCGTTGAGTTCCAATTGAGATATACAACATGATGAAGGATATGTTCAAAACGGACCAAATTTTCTTCCTTTAATTGGTCTCAGGACTGAGAACAAATTAGTTTAAAAGAAAGAAAGAAAACACCACATTGTGTTGTAGTCAACTTGGAATTTGCTGGTTGTTCCAAACAAACATTCAAGTGATGTTTTAAAAAGAACAAGACAATTTTAAGAACCGTAAGAACATTAGGAGTTATGCAAGCTGTAACAATGATACTGAGGCTTCCCAACTTAATTGCACCACCTGGTGAGGCTGGGAAGGAATGTTTCCCCCAACCATGTTGCATAATTGGATAAGTACTATTAGGGCCCTGATCCAAAGTCTGCTGGAGTTAATGGATTTTTTTCCATAGACTTTAGCGTACATTGGAATAGACCTCATATAAACAGAAGGAGGTTCACCTTCCTCTTAAATAGGTAGGATTTGCACTGCTAGAAGCAAGATTCCAGACTAAGTGCTTAGAACATAGGACCAAAGGAATTCCCATACTGAATCAGACTCATGGTCCACCAAATATAATATTTTGTCTCCAAGTAACCAAGACTAATTGCATTCAAGGAAGGCAAAAGAATCTCAGACCAGGCAAATATGGAATAATCATCCTCCTCAAAAGGTCTTATCCTAGGGCACTTTCACACATGCAGGAATGAGTGCTTTGAAGGTCCAGAGAGGGGATGCACATGCAAATCAGTTGTGTCTTTGATCACGTGGGAATGCCCAGAGTCGCGTGATTGAAACATTTATGTACACTTACAAAGGTGATTGACCAAGCTAGGACCACTTTCACACATTACGGGGGGGGGGGGGG
>QEPC01012556.1:564972-583787 GCA_003113815.1 Sphenodon punctatus
ATATATTAAATGTATGTTGATGATAAAATATTAAATATTGCTCTAATTGTGAATTAATTTCTACGTTTTTTGGCATTTATGTTTTGTTGCAATGTATAGAGTGGAAGGTGTTTTGAATTGTAATTGTACTGAATTGTTTTTTTGTGTGTATTTTAAGAAAACTTGTACATTTAAGTTTATTTTTAAACTGTTAAGTTTTTTGCTTTGGTTAATTCATATGTATGTTCAGTTCCTCTATGAAATATTTTGTTTCCTTGGCCTCCACTGCATCTTTTGGAAATGGGTAACATAAGCCTTTTTTACATGGATGCTGCCGCCGGCCTGATGGGTGGAGATGGGTGGGATAGCACACGCAGTGAACACCCAGAGGCACCAAGCCGGGAGATGTTTACATGGACAGCGCCATGGGGGGTTGTGGGATGGAAGGGGAGGGGTCGGCACACACCCAGCAGGCAAACACCCAAGACATTTACAGGAACAACCAAGACACCTACTGGAGGGGAAACCCCGCCCAGCACAGCGATGTGACAAGATGGCCGACTGGGGGCAAAGGAAACTGCATCACGCAGCACTGCCCCTGAACTGTCAGACCCAATGTGGGCATGGTTGGAGGGAATAGGGATGACAGGAGATACAAAGTAGCGGCCCCTGGCCAGCCCCGAGTCAGAGGCCAGACATGCGGGCGCCACAGACCCCCACAACCCAGAACCTGACCACACACAACTGTGCACACAACCATACAGGAAATGGCTGCATGCCCAAGGAGGTAGGGGGACCCCAACATGGGGGCATGGCAGGAAAGGGCACCGGGGAGAACGTCTGAGCCCCGAAGCAGCAGGGGACCCCAACACAAACCCACAAACCCCCCCCCGACAAAGCCCCCGAACACACAAGCCCAAGTTCCCTATACAATGAGCCAGAAATTGGACACATGTGGTCACAGCAGCAGGCACACCACAGCTGGGTTGGCAGGGGATGGGGGGGGAGAGAACCCCAGAACACACTAACCAGCAGCAAAGCTGCTGCTGCCCACCAAACACCAACCACGGATGTGCGTGGCCAAGGGGAGACCAATACCAAGGCAGGGAGGGGGCAAGGCACCAGGATAACAGACAAGGGGATGGTCCCCTGGCCCAAGGGACTACAGGAAAAGGGGGGCAGTGAGACAGGGCCAGAGGGGAACATAAGGAAGGAAAGACAGTCAGCCAAGTGGCCACAACCTGCAGAAAAGGTAAACCCCAAAGGGTCCATCACAACTGCAGCACAACCACCGGAAGAGGGGGGCAACTCGATATACCCTGTACCTGCCAGGCAACCCTGGCACAACCACCATAAGACACCCACACAATCGAACTGCACAAAGGGAAGGAGAAGACACACTACCAGAGAAGGGAGCAAAACCACTTCAATAGAAAAGGGAAACAGAGCAGAACACAATACAGGGACAAGGGTGCTGGGGAGCCGGCATGGAGCAGGTTGGTGGGGCAGATCCCCACCCTCAATAGGGATGCCGGTCCTGTACCCAGCTCCAGCGATCCACCTGGGCGCAGTCGAGCTGGTGTACCCACTGTAAGAGGTGCAAGGGGAGCTGCAGAATCTCCTCCTGCTCCCTGGTCCACTCAGCTATCATCGCCTGCACTAAGGGAGAGGGGGAGAGCAATTAGGACCATCCAAGGGCCCCAACAACGAGGAACCCCACACAGACATGAGGGGAGAGGGCCCTGGACACACGCAGTACACTCACTGATCTCCTTATAGAGCTGTACCCAAGCACGGAGCTCTGAGGCCGCACGCTGGAGCTGCCCAGCCATCTGCCCCAGGCGAAGCATGACCAGGAACACAACCAGAGTAGCTAGAAGGGAGACGGAAGAGGGAGAAAGGGTGCAAGGAAACAGTGTGGGTTAGAAGGGGACAAACATCACACAGCACTCACACCCCAAACATGGACTCTGGGTCACCGATGCCATCACCCCACTGGCTTGGATCAAGCGGGAACACAGGCAGGCAATTGGCGGGCCAGAAACAGGCCAGAATCATAGTCAGCAGCCCATCCTGACCATCATCCATCCATCGCCAACAGTGCAGATGGTGGGAACCAACGGGGCACCAGGAGCGGCAGTATTTGGGGCGATCCCAGCGAGGAGCCCAACCAATGGGAAGTGACCACTGGACATGGAGGGTGGCATGTGCCAAGGCCTGCAGGGCAACAGAAGCCGCTAGGGAGGGGTTGGAGCCAGTACTCAGCACCTGCCCACGCACTGGTGCACTACGGAGAGCACTGCCATGGGACAGCACCAGCACAGTCATGGCACAGGCAATGCACTCATGACAGGCCAGCCAAGTGCCTGAGGTGATTGACAACAACACTTCAGGGAATATTTGGGGGCTGCACAGAGGCAGGGGGCCCGCACAGGGTCGCATGCCACTAGGTGGGCACCGACAGATCAAGGACCGTGCAGTCATCAGGATGCGTTGGGCCCCCACCACCACACAGCCCAAACCCACAATCCATGAGGGAGCCCCCAGGGGAACGCATCACACACCACAGGTTGCTACCTGACAACCCCATTGATCCTGAACACAAACTCCCCGGACGCAGATCACACAACCACACACATGGGGACGGATGCAGCCATGAGAGGGGTGCCCGGAACAGTACACAATCACAAAAGCACATTAGCAGGTACAGTCCAAGCCAAGGTCTTTATTCGTGATGAGGAAAGGGGGGGGGGCAGGGAAATGGACCCACAGAGGCCAGTCAACAAGTGATCAAGAGCCTGTGGACATTCCACCCAACCATAAGATAGGGGCACTGTTGTACCCACTCAAATAGGGATGGTGGAGATCGATTACACAACCAGGATGGATGCAGGATGCTACAGAAATGGTGATGGGGCCCGGCTGATGGGGAAACGGACCAAAGGGGTCGAACAGTACAGTGGGGAGGAGCAGCACTGTCCATGGGGAGGTGAGGCACAGCCCAGTCATGGCGAACACATTTCCACAGAGCAGGAGGATGGGACAGCCAGATCAGAGAGAGGCTGGAGGGTGCTCGGTAAACATCGGCCTCTGGACAAGACCCTCCAGGTGAAGAGGCCCCTGAAAAATCCACAGGAACACATATGGGCATCCACCATGAAGCGGGGCAGGAAGTGGTTCTCCGTGGCAGGTGCAGTCCTGACATTTGGTCAGTTCAGAACCACTCACAGGGTGCCCCGTTCCAATGCAGTAAGGGTCCCGGTCAGTAGTGAGCCACCAACATCGGTGGGTAGCAAGCCCAGCTCCCCAAGAAGGGCCAGGCATTCCAATCACAGTCACGATATGCCACGGGCACACAGTAGGATGCCATTGTAGTTGGTAGTAATAGGGGAATCCCCGGCCTGGAGGGCCAGTCCATAGTCATTGTGAGCAGCCACCAGGCGAACAGCCGTGATTTCCTGTGAATTCCACAGCACAACAGCAGCCGCTGGATGCCCTCAAAGAGGTTTTTGGAGGAGGGTGAAGCCAAGGTCCCTGGCACGCCTCCGGCAAGCCGGACCCCCAAATGGATGGCCCATCACCCACATGTACCATGACAGGAGACTGAATCCATCCACCACTGACGGGGTCGCTCAGCAGCAGCTGGACATCATGACTCTGCCACAATGTTCCCAGAAGCATGTTGGCACATGCCGACCACTCCTCCCGGGCACAACCATCCGCTTTGCAGCCCGTTCCACACCCTGCCATGACCTTCTCAAGGGCTGGGTGGTGGATTGCAATGGAGTTCCACAAAGAGCAGCTGGGAATGAGCGATGCATGAGAAACAGCACATTGCTAGCCAGAGGGTGACCTTATAAAGCTGATAGTGGGCAGGCTACTAGGCCCTGTGAAGCCCTAACCCACGCACAGGGCGGAAACATTCCAGAGCAAGCAATGACAGGTGAACAAGGCCACGGCTGCTTCTAGCACAGAGCTAATGAGGCACTGGATAAAGCATATCTTGAGTGTGTACAACTGCACAATGCCACGACCTTCACTTGCTGTGAAAGATACAGGGCTGGCACTGATGCATCCCGCTTACTGATCGCACAGGGGTATGTCACAGGCACTAGGAGGGTGGTTAGGCCCCCTTGTCTACATTGCAGCTCCGCTGTGGGCTGAGCCCCCTGCCATGCAGACGGTCTGTGCAGGTGGGGGGATGTGCAGTAGGCCCGGTGAGCGGAGATATCGACCAGGTGTGCAGAACACACCCAAAGTACTGCACCAATCGATGGGCACAAAGCATGTTCTGCCAAAGTACATGTGTGGCCCGGTTCCATTGCTTGGTGGTGGAGGTGTGGTGTGTGAGAAGAAGTGATTGTGAAAGAGAGCTAAGCTAGTACAGAGGTGGAGCTGTCCATTACCGGGTGTACGTGCTGAGCACGGGGGGAAGGGTGTGCTTTGTAGCTTGCCCATGGCAGTGGTCCCCATTACGTGGGAAAATCCCAACCCACCATTTCCAGCCCCCCCTCCCCATTTCCCATCTCCCCCATCACACGCCTGGCAGAACAGCCAGGTCTTACAACTTTTCTGAAAGGAGGGAAGATTTGGGGTCAGCCAGGCCTCTACCGGAAGGGAGTTCCACAGCTGAGGCGAGGCCACCGAGAATGTTCTCCCCTGCGTGGCCCACCGAAAAACCCAGGAGACCTCAAGAAGAGCACCTCGGGATTACCGTAGGGGCCAATCCAGGTCCCGGGGAGTGAGGCGATCTCGCAGATAGGCAGGGCCCAGGCCATTTACGGCTTTACAGGCCAAGACCAACACCTTGAATCGGGCTCAGAAAACCACTGGCAGTCAGTGCAGAGAACAGAGCACTGGTGTAATGTGCTCCCGGCGGCCCAGTCCCACTAAAAGATGGACCACCGCACCAGCTGCAATTTCTGAGCAGTCACCATGGGTAGCCCCACATAGAGTGCATTACAGTAGTCTAATCTAGAGGTGATGAAAGCATGGATTACAGTAGCCAGGTCTGATTCTGAGACAAATGGCCAAAGCCGTCGCACCAGATGTAATTGGCGAAAACCACTCCTCGCCACAGCCTCCACCTGGAGATTCAGGTGGAACTGCACATTGAGGAGCCCCCGCAGACTCCGTACCTGGGAAGCCAATGGAGGGCAGACCTCATCAATAATGGGGTCTGCCCAACATCACCTCCGTCTTGTCAGGATTCAGCCTCATTTAGTCCCCCACAGCAGCCAAACACCTAGTGAGCATGAAAAAAGAAAGGAAACAGTAACTCATGAGCTACCTTCTCTACATCTTCTTCCATGCTCTTAATCATATTTCTCTTCTTGCACTACATACCCAAAACTCAGATTTTCTTTCTTGGGTTTGAAAAAGAAAAGTAGATGAGAATCTAAGTAACCAAAGGTCTGATACAATATGGCAAATTTTACAGTTTGTCCTTAATATTTTGCCATCTTAAGTAGTCCGGGGGGCTGTGCTACAAGGGAGGTTGAAACAAATTGAAGATCAAATAAAAGAAATCGACTATGATGTTTTTAACAGACATGCAAAAGGAACTAACAGTCTAGAAATAGCATCTTCATGGCCACACAAATTCTAAATTACTTTCCTGAATGTCATTATTTTTTTTAAGAAAAGGTCCATTATTGTTCATCTAAAAAGATTATTCAGAATCCATTTGTGTTTGTGAAGCCTGACTATAGGCTGTCTATAGACCAGAGATTCTCACTCTGGTGCTCGGGGAATGTGTGAAAGTGCTCCCCAAGGCAGCTGTCTGTAGTGCTCGGAAGCACTTTCACACGTGAGGCCTCCAGGCATAAGCTGCTGCACTTAGTGGAATAAGTGAATTGAATTGGAGCAGGGTCAAACTGGGGTGGGGAATTGATTCATTATCTCAATTTCCATTTAAATGAATTAAACTGAATTGCAGAGGGGAGACTTGATTTATGCAAATAAATCATGTAAATTATGCAGTGCTCCCAAGTAGTCACATACATCACTCCAGTGGTCATGACTGGGAAAAGGTTGAGAACCTCTGCTATAGACTATAGGACCCTCAATTCATTTATTTCAATTGACTGAAGAATCCCATTGAAATCAGAGTCATAAAGAGTGATTGGTTTGAGAACTGCAGCCTATAATTATTAAGACAGAAGAAATGTTTTGAATTGTATTCCATCTTTAACTATCCTCCTGTTAATGTTATCATTTTTAAGTCATCCCATATTTTCCATCAAAAATATGAGTGGTGCCAGTTATGCAAGGACAACTCTGCAAATATCCAAATATCACACACACACACACACACACACACACACAAAATGGTTTTTTTTCTTCAATTCTCATTTTTTGTTTGTTTTGGCAGATATTTTCAATTATTTGTTTTTGATTTTTCATTTATTTTGTTTATTTTGGTATTTCATTTGAGTTTCCGTCATTTTGGTATTTAGACTACTTTGTTTCAGCTGTTGTGCATACACAATAGCACTTAGTAGTGCCAAAACAAAGTAACAAAAACAAAACAGTGAGATAATTGAGGAAAAAAATAACCATTTTGTGTGTGTGTGATATTTGGAGAGTTTTCTGAAAGTGAGAATAATGCCTGCAAACAGCACATTCACTATTTATTTCAGCCCTAACCCAAGCTGAGTTATCCAAGGTTACAATACATATGAAGTCAGTGACCAAGTATGGAGTTGAACCCAGGTCTTCTTAGTGTCAGGCTAGATCCCATAACACTGGACAACGTACTCTTCCTATATACTACCAACAGTGGTGCCCAAACCTTTTTGTCTGTCAACTCTTTTTGAAACTTACATATAATTCCACGACCCCTCCTTGAAACAAAGGCTTGCAGAGTATATAATATCAATAGGACTATGACACTTGACCACTTCCTCTGGCAGTAAATTCCACAAGTTAATTGTGCCCTGAGTGAAAAAGTACTTTCTCTTATTTGCTTTAAATCTGCTGCCAGTTAATTTCACAGAATGTCCCCTTGTTCTAGTGTGTAAATGTTCCACACCACTCATGATTTTATAAACTTCTATTATACCCCCTCTCAGTCATCTCTTCTTCAACCTTAAGAGGCCCAACCTATCAAGCCTCTCTTCATACGGGAGCCGTTCCAAACCCTTGATCATTTTTGTTGTCCTTCCCTGTACCTTTTCCAGTTCTGCTAGTACTATTTGAGACAGTAAATAACCACTCATTCTACGCTACTCATGATTTTAAATGTACTCGTTCCACACCACTCATGATTTTATAAACTATCATATCCCCTCTCAGTCGTCTCTTCTCCAAGCTGAAGAGTTTTAACCTATCCAGCCTCTCTTCATAGAAAGTCATTCCATACCCTTTATCATTTTTGTTTCCCTTTTCTAGTTCTGCTATACATTTTTGAGGTGGGGGCGTGGGGCAACCAGAACTGCACACAATATTCAAGATGCGGTCGCACCATAGATTTATATAGAGGCATTATGATATTTTCAGTTTTATTCTCTATCCCTTTCCAAATAATTCCTAACATTGTTTTAGGAAATGCTGAGGATTATCCACAATGACACCAAGATCCTTTTCCTGAATGGTAACCTCTGTTTTAGAGCCCAGCATTGTATACTTTGGATTATTTTTCCATATATACATCACTTTTCTTGTCAACATTAAATTTCATCTCTCTGTAAAAACCTTTAAACTAAAACCGAAAAAACTGAACCCATAATTCAACCCAGAGTCACACCCCTAACATATAAAACTTGTTTCACTATTTATTTATTTATATTCATTTTTTTAAAGTGCAGATACTTTTACCACCCTTCAAGAATTTTTTCTTCCCTCTGTAATCCCTCTCAGAACTGGTAGCAATGGAGATGAGCCATGAATCTTTCAATGAAACTAGCAAGCTGTGGTACAGCTCTCTCACCACATCAGTCACACTCACACAAAAAAACAACACCTAGCTACACAACTGCTAAAGTATTACAGATTCTTACGTATTCATTATTGCATACCAACACCTAACTGTGGCAATAGCTCCCATCCTTATAGCTGCACCTGTTTAGGAACAATTTATTTATTTATTTATTTATTTAATAGATTTATACCCCGCCCCTCCTGCTAACGCAGCCCGGGGCGGCTTTCATCACAGTCTGAAAATACCTCCATTCTTCCACTAGTACAAATCATAAAACCTTTCAGTGCTTCTTTTAATCTATGGATTCATCCTAGTGTATTACCATTGATCAAATCAAATTTATTTAGCTGCGTGACCTTTGGTCATTGCAAGAAACAAAAGTCAAGAGACATATTACTATTAAAGTAATATTTAATAGTACATAATATTTCTATGATTTTTTCTACAACAGGACTGCTAACCCCACTATGCAAAGTGCTCTACTCATCTATATTTAACCCATTCAGGAAAGAACATAAATAGTGCCATACTGGGTCCATTGAGCCCAGGATCCTGTTTCCGACAGTGACCAATCTCTGTCTCGGGACAAGTATGCAACAGGGCACAATGGGCAATCCCTTCCCTGTTGTTCAAGCCCCCAACAGTAAGAGTTTACGTCCCCAAAACCTACTTGGCTAATAGTCTTTAAAGGGCCTATCCTCCAAGAACTTATCCAATCCCTTTTAAAAATTATTTACTAGTTTCCTCTGGCAGTAAATTCCACATGTTAATTGTACACTGAGTAAAAAAGTATTCTCTTATTTGCTTTAAATCTGCTGCCAGTTAATTTCATGGTGTGTCCCCTTGTTCTAGTACTTTTAGAGAGGGTAAATAACCGCTCCCTATTTACATGTTCCATACCACTCATGATTTCATAAACTTCTATCATATTCTTCTCTTAGTTGTCTTTCTCCAAGCTGAAGAACCCCAATCTATCCAACCTTTCTTCATAAGGAAGCCAGTCCATACCCTTGATCATTTTTGTTGCCCTTCTATGACTATTGAAAACTTGAAAAGAAAGAAAAGTGTAGAGAAATCTAAACTGGTAGCACACCAGAAGGTCATATTGGCCCGTATTGTGGGCTAATTTAATTGATTGCATTAACAAGAAAGACAGAAGATTTTAAAAAAATGAATATGATCTCTATAACAGATGGAATACATAGAAAGATACATGAGGCATCCTATTCCGCACTGTTTCCAAAGTGGAGACCTTACTCATAGGGTGATTTCAGACGTTACGTGTTCCGGAGTCACCACAGTGGATTCCCAGCGGTGGTGAACCGAACAACCACCCCCCATGGTCAATAAAAGCCCCAAACAGACGTGACGAGAGCAGGACCACGGCAGGGAATCAGGCCGCCAGATCACGGCCTGGGGCGATGCAACAGACGTGACGCCAATTCCCGGCCATGGTCAAAACACCCAGAAGGAGCCGGGGAGGGGCGGGACACAGACACGACCGGCTGAGGGCAAACGAAGCCAAAAGGGACACTATGGAACACCCACACAAGGAAAACGGGAAGGGAGGGGGGAGAGGGAGAAGAGCCACCCAGGTACCACACACAACAGGTACAGAGACAGCGAGGGCCCAGTGGAACACACAGCACAAACACACACGCCCGGGCACACACACACACGGACAGGAAAGGGAGGAGGGAGACACAGCGGGACAGACACCACACAAGGCACAACGGACAAGTGAGGGAGGGGGGGAGGGACAGGGAAGATGAGGGGAAATGACACAGGGGCACAGCAGGACACAGGCAATGGGAACCAGAACCCCCAATACAGAACAGTCCACACGGGCACCCCCACAGCAACACAGGCAGTACCGGAATGGGGGGCCCCAGGCAGTCCAGACACAGGCACAGCAGGAGCACACACAGAACAGGGAGTGGGCTTGGAACAGTCCAGGAGGCACACTCGGAACCCAAGCACCAGCGAGGGGGTGATGGAGGGGAGACAGGAGGTCCAGGGCAGTGCAGCAGGTTCAAAGTCACACAACCCTCCCCCCCGGGAGGAAGCCAGGGGGGGCAGTCTGGGGGCCCCAGAACTCCGAGATCACACGGGCACCCAGGAGGGGGGTCAGGGCGCAGAAGGGGGCACAGGCGAACGAGGATGGTCAGCAGCACCCTGGGGAACCGGGGGGCTGGTCAGGACGCCAGAGGCGGACAATGGAGATGGCAGCCACAGAGGGGAACACCGGGGGCAGAGGCAAATGAGGGAGCCAAGGAGCAGGCCTGGAGCCACAGGCAGGGCCAGCGACAGCCCAGGAAGCAGGCAGCACAGCAGACTGGTCGGGACAGCAAGGAGGGAGCAGGCAGCAGGCTACAGCAGCAGGGAAGAGGCAGGGGCCAGGACAAGGGCCAGGATGCACACGGGGGCCAGGAACAGGGGGCCAGGAGCTACAGGGGGACTCACAGCAAGCTGCTGGGGGCCACAAAGGGCCCAGGGGCCGGGTGTCCCACCTGGTGAATGAGATGGGGCCAATGAAGCATGCCCCGGCGGTACCCCTGCACGGACATGTGGTGGGCGATAAGGTAGTAAGCCTTGAAGGGATCTGCATGGAGACACCCAGCTGCACATCAGAACAGGACCACACACCGGACAGCGCCACCAGCACCGCCGTGGTAGGCTCAGACATGCAGCAGTCAGCAGCAGGGGGCCACAGAAGCTGACCCAGCTCCAACAGATGGTGATAAACTGCCCCATGGGAGCACTGGTAACCACGGGCCCCGTGAACGCAGCCACAGTAGGACGCGGCCAGGGCAGGGCCCCCCTCCGCCAGACAGACCGTGTAGGTGTCCAGGCTGCACACAGACAGGGCGGACATGGTCTCTGCCGCAGACCAAGCCACATGCGAGTACCTCATCACCTGGATGCACCCATGGAGAAATGGAACCAGCCCCAGCGTCTCAGCATGCAGCCGGCAATCCTGGGCACTCGCCTCATAGCCGAAGTAATGAAGGCCAGAGCTCAGGCTTGCATAAGAACCTGACAGACTGCCCGGGAAGCTCAGCACCAATTACACTGCCGGGGTATGCCACAGGTCACAGAGGGCCATGGTCTCGCAGAAGGACCACAGATGGGGGGCCCCATGGGGGCCAGGAGCCTGGTGGAAGCACAGCCGGCCATAGTCCAGCACGCCAGGGAGACCACCACAGACAGGGGGGCCCACATTCCCTCCAGGGGTGGGAGGGAGGGGAGCTCCAGGGGGCACCAAGAACGGCTGAGAAAGCCACCAGCCACAACAACGTATGGCAACAGAGAGAGGCGTGGGGTGCGGACCCAGCACAACTGCAGGAACCGAGCATGCAGACAGGACAGCCGACACACTAATCAGGCCGGCAAGGACACAATATTGCCAGCAGGGAGAGGTGGGAGGTGATGACAGGAGACATGCAGCTGCAGCCTGCACACTCAGGCGCACGCTGGGCCGTGCACACGGCTTCTGCCAAGGACAGCAGGTGCACTCAATACCACACACCCACTGCCTCCAGGCTGCCCACCCTGCAGGAGCCGGCACAGGCAGTCGGGGGGGGGGGGACGCCCGTCCCAGCCTATATCAGGGCCACCAGAGGTCCCCCGGGGCTCACCTCACCATGGAGCGGGACAGGTTGGGTGCATGTGGGATGCTCCTTGCACTCTGTGCCGAGTGGTACCACACCCACACCGATCAGCTGCGCATCCAGACTGCTGAGGTGCACCTGGGCGCCTGCCTCTGGGTTACCACGGCCTGTAGTGCTGCAGGGGCCTGCAGGGCTCACCAAGCCCGCAGGTGCTCCCTGGACCAGCTCCGGGCACAGCGGGTGTCCAGGGCGGACTTACAGGCCATGAGCCACAGCCGGACTAGGCCTGCAGTGATCCACGAGGCGGCCAGGCACCTCCAACAGAGGAGGGAGACCATGCGCCGGGCTGCCCTACTCACTATGCCCATTGCCCGGCAGCTATGGGTCATGGAGCGGGCCCAGGGCTGGTGGTCCAGGGTGCTGGCTCAGTGGGATGAGGCAGACTAGAGGGCACACTTCCAGATGGACAAGCTCACCCTACTGTGGCTAACAGAACTGCTCACGCCCTGGATGGATCCCCATGAGTAACCCCATCCCCATGGCCCAGCGCGTGGCCATCGGGGTCTGGGCCATGGCAACACCTGACTCCTGCCTGTCTGTCTCCCAGCACTTCGGTGTCACGGTGAGCACCATGGCCTGTATCCTCATGGATGTTTGTGAGGCTGTGGAGGGCATACTCCTGGACAGGGCAATCCAGCTGGTGGATCAGGGTCCCGTTATGGCTGGCTTTGCAGCTGGCGGGTTCCCCAACTGCATGGGTGCCATGGACAGAGCCCACATTGAGATCCTCTGCCCCTCCACGGGGAGGCCGCAGAGTATGTCAACAGGCACGGGTATCACTCCCTGTAGCTGCAGGCGGTCGTGGACCACTGGGGGAGGTTCATAGACATCTTCATGGGCAACTCCGGGTGCAGCCATGATTCCCGGATCATTACCATCTCCCCCTTTTATGCCCGGATGTACCGGGGGGACTTTGCAGAACATGGGGATGGCCCAGATCAAGGGGGTGCTGATGTCTCCTTGTATCCTAGGGGACCCGTCCTACCCCCTCACCCGGTGGCTGATGAAGGTATACCCGGTCACCCGGACCCCAGCAGAGGTGCTCTACAATACCTGCCTGTGTGCCAGCAAGACCGTGGTCAAGCAGGCATTTGGGGCCCTCAGGCAGCACTGGAGGAGCCTCGCCGGCCGGCTAGACCACACGATAGAGACCTCGACCCTGGTGATCGGTGCCTGTTGTGTGCTGCACAACGTGTGTGAGACCGATGGGGCCACCCTCGAATACCCCATGCCTACCCGCCCTCCCGGCCCCGTGCCTCTGTACGTGAATGCGGACAACCCGAGGGAGTACCGTTATGCCACATGCATCCGTGACGCCCTAGCCAGGCACATTAGCTGGGAGGCCCAAGCGAGAGGATGCCCACCCCCTGGCCCACCCCCCGGGGGCCTGAAGGATTCCCTGGGCAAGCCCCTATACAGGCATGGTTCACCCCCCCCCCACCTCTGGGCCCCTGAACTGACCACAGGAGGTGGCTGTGTCATCCATGCGTTTATTATATCACCCGCTTACCCGTGACACCACCACCACTGCCCCCCTCAGACCACCCTCCCCCTTCCCCCTAATCCCCTCCCAGCCCCTGCATTTCCTGGGGCACCCCTTCGAGTGCCCTGTGGGCAGCACAGAGCTCTGGGAGCTGCCCTTCCCTCCCTTTCCATGTCCCCAACGGTGTCCTGGGCGGCCTCGGTGTCCAGAGGGGCAGGTGGTGGTGGGAGGGCGGGAGGACCCAGGACCCGAGGGGTCCCCCATGGTGGCTGGTCCCTCCGGAGGCCAGCGGAGACCAGGAGGTGGATGCAGGGCCCCTGCTGGCATGGAGGTGACTGGGGTGGTTGGGGAGGTGGAGGGGGTGCCAAGGGGCCTGGCATGGGGCCCTGGGCAGGCAGGGTGCCCGGCGGGGCAGCTGCCATTACATAGGCGCACATAGTGCCCACGTGCAGGAGCAGGGAGGTCCTAATGTCATGGGACCTGTCCATCTTGGATGTATGCTCCTGCACCATCCCTTCGATGGCCTGTTCCAGCCGCCCAAATGCCTCTACCTGTCTGTTGTGCTCCCAGAGCTCCCGCCTCTGCTCCAGGCGCACCTCTGCCTGGAACCTCTGATCCCTTGCCTCTGCCCACTCCAGGGAGCGCTCTATGGCCGCCTCCATGTGGTCCACGGCTGCAATCATCCACTCCCCCTGTTCTGTGGTGGTCCGGACAATGTCCTCTGCCTGGTCCTCCCTCCGGCGCCATACCCATGCCCGGTGCTCCCTCATCCGGTGGGCTGGGGGCATGGGGCTGGGTTTCTGTGGCCCCTCCGGCTGTCCTGTAGGGTACATGGTGGTTAGTCGTTTGCCGCCCCGGGCATCCACCCCCTTACCCCCCCCTTTCCCACCCCTCCAGGCCCCCCATCCCACCATGCGTGTCCCAGGTCCTCCACCCAGCCTCCCCAGGCCCTCCCCCCGCCCTGCCTGTGTGCCTCACCTGGGTCCTCCGGCTGCTGCCTGGGATGCTGTGTGCCGGCCTCCTCGCCTGCCTGCCTCTGGTGCCGAGGCATTCCGTGCCCTGTGGGGTATGGGGGGTGGTTGGTGGAGGGCTTCTGTGGTACCCTGGTGGCCCCCCAGGCCCGTGTCGCAGGTCCCCAACCCCCTCCCCCTTCACCCCGGGTCCATCCCCCATCCCATCTGCTTGCTTACCCTCGATGTCTGTCTCTGATCCCTCCGAAGCTGGCCCCTCCATGTTGCTGTGTTCCCCCTGTAACCACTGGCTGAGGGTGACAAGGGTTCCGGCCTCAGAGTCCGGCTGTCTGGCCAGGGGCTGGGGGCTCTCCGGGCTGCTGTCTGGGGGGGGATGCTGGTCTCTGAGGTCCCAGGGCATTCCTGCTTGGGGTCTGGGACCCTGGAGTGGGTGCCTTCTTGTGGGGCAGTGAGGGGAGGGGGTACCTTGGCTCGTTCCCTGCCCTGGACCACAGCGCTCCCCACGAGCCGTGGGGTGGCTATTGATCCCTTCATGTGGAAGATGCGGTCCAGGGCGTCGTAGAAGGGGGCAGTCCAGAGTCCGTGTCCAGACTGCTGGTTGTTGTCCCTGATGGCCTTGTACCCCCTCTTTAGCTCTTTGGCCTTGGAGCGGTCCGGTGATGCCCCGGCGCCTAGCTCCCGGAACACATGCTCATTCCTCTGATTGACCACTAGCTCCAGCTGATGTTCCAGGGTTCCCCAGATGCAGATAAAGTCCTAGGTCTCCTGGAGCCCCCACTGGCCCCCTTGGTGGTATGGCCTTCTCCCCCTTCTCCCCTCCAGTTCCTCCTCCTCCTCCTTTTGCTCTTCGTCCTCTGCCTGGGCAGGGCCCGTGTTTTGGGGGGACTCGGGCTCCTGGGCCTGTTTGCATGTCTGCGGAACAGAAGCGGGGGGGGGGACATGTTGGTGGGAGTTCGGGTGCTGGTCTGCCCTTGTCCCACATCCCTGCCCCTCCACCCGCTTGCCGTCCGCCCGTCCGCTCCACTGCACCCCCTCTAGTGCCCCTGTGGTGCCGGGTCCACTCCCTGTCATTCCTCTTACCCATTTCCGGGGTGCCTCCTCCCCCGGTCCGGTCGATGTCCCTGGGGCTGCCTGTCCTGGCGGTTGCTGATGCTGCTGCTGCCCCTCCACCTCCTGCATGTGAAGCACGACCACTTCCTCCCCCACCTGCACCTCCACCACCATCTCCTCCTCCTTCTCCCTCATTCTCTCGCCCTCCGCTCTCCTCTGCCTCCCACCTCACTCCATTCCACCACGTTCCCCTGCTTCTGTGTGCCCTTTAAATCTCCCTCTGTGGCCTGTGTTGTTTCTGGTTGCCTGGCAGTGACGCTGCATGCTTTGTACTTGGCTGGGGATCATTTTGATTGATTCCGGCAGGTGATTACCATCCAGACGTTACTTTTTTTTGTTTCCCGGTGGGAATCTCTTTGACCATGCTTTCGGAGATGGTCCAGGCCGAAGGTCCGGAAGCGTGGTTGATTTTGACCCCATGTGGGTATTGACTGTGGTGAACATCTGGCAGTCGCCGAACAGACGTTCAGGGCTGTTTGGCCCCACTGCAGGATTGACCGTGGTTCACTGTGGTTGAGCGTGATCTCGTAACATCTGAAAATACCCATTGTGGTAAATACTTACTTATGCAAGTATTTTCCATGAATACTACAATGGCACTACTCCTCTGAGTAATTTCTCAGCCATACAAGTAAGAGTTCCACAATGGATGCTTTCAGATGGATAGGCTGCCCTAGTACTGGCCATGTCAGCCCACTTCACCCCCAGTGGTCGAACCATCTAAAGGTGCCCTGCCAGATGTGCAGATGCAGGGGGCAGCCCCACCGCCGGAACTTCAGAACATCTCAGTGTCAGCAGTGGAGCAGACTGACCAAAACCAGGGCACCTTCCTGTCCATCTGATGTGCCAACCCTTGCTGCTTCTCCACTTCCAGTCAGCTGTAACCCCAACCCAGAGTTACAGGCACCAACCTAGAGCACTTGGTAAGCACGCCTACAACTATATGGTGTTGGGGGAGGCATCATGTGGGCAGCCCGGGGAACGTGCTAGGTCTGTCTGAAGCAGATCCAGGTGAGGCTGGGAGCAGGCGGACGCAGGGGTGCACCTCCGGAGCAGCTCTGGGGTTGGGCAACCCCACATCCATCTACAAACACCCAATGAGGTACATTGCAAAGCTGAGATCAGTATATATTTCCTTTGAGAAGAAGTTACTACTACTACTACTTATCATTTCTATAGTGCTACTAGTCATACACAGCGCTGTACAGATACACACAACATAAAGACAGTCCCTGCTCCATGGAGTTTGTAATCTAATCAAGACACAAAGGCATAGACAGCTACAAATAAGAGTCTTCCTATGAACAATGGACTACAGAATGCAGGTATTCAGAAAGTTTGTTTATTTCAGCTAACTTGGTTGAAATCAACGAGGCGATGATATGGTTACGGCCTGGGTTCATGATTGAAAAGTGATCTTGAAGAAGTGGGCCTCTCGGAACTTGAATATGGACAGGGGAGCAGCCTGGCACACCACCTCAGGAAGTTTGTTTCAAGCATACGGTGCAGCAAGGTGGAAAGCACGGAGTCGGGAGTTGACAATAGAGGAGAAAGGTACAGATAAGAGCATCTTACCCAATGAACAGAGGCCACGAGTAGGGTTGTAGGGGGAGATAAGAGAGGAGAGGTACTGAGGAAATGCAGAGTGAAGACACTTGTAGGTGAGTTTGAGACTCTTGAACTGTATGCAGAAGCAGATGGGGAGGATTACATGGTCGTAACGGCATCAACAGAAGAGGGGAGTCTTGCGGCTAAACTTTGAATCGGCTGTAGTGGAGATAAGTGACTCAGTGGGAGACCTGTGAGAAGCAGGTTGCAGTAGTCTAAGTGGGATGTGATGAGAGTTAAGAACATTCAGGAATATGGGATTTGTCATACTTTATCTATGGTTCATCTACTCTAGTTTCTGCTCTCCAACAGTGACAAAGATGTGATGCTTCAGAAGAGAAACAGGATCTCTTCATTAAGTAAATGTAGGTTAATCTGAATCCTCTGAAAGTCTCATACTAATCCTTAATAATTAGAGATTGGCTTCAAGCATGTGCATTTTTATATCCCTTCTCAGCAGCTTAGAAACCCACTGGGATTACAAACATATAGCGGAGAGCAAATTATTATGTTTTATGCTATAGGATAATGTGCGCCCACTTCACTTCAGCTCTTTTTCCGTAACATGTATAACCATGGAGTTAAAAGCTCTCTGTCTTTTGGCCTCCCTTAATTTTGAAGTGTTTAGTATTCATCCTCTCATGATGCATGAATTCCACCTGAACCCACCATCCACTCATCTCAGCTTAACATTGTACCAGTCACTTTATACACATCTTCAGTTTTAGTCATTCAAACTTCCAAAACAATCTCACCACAAGTTACTTTAAGAAGGTCAAGTTGTAAAACATAAGTACAGCAAAAATATGAGCATCTATTACACAGAGCAGGCAAACTGCTGAGTGCATTTACCAGACTAAACAAATTGTTTTTAAAAATACTGCATGGCTCAGGTATGGATCCTTAGATAATAAATGATGCCTGTGAAACCGAGATCTGTTTTACCCTTTATTGAGGTTCACTGCATTTTAACGTTGATTTTGGAGTCAACCAGTTGCGCATTTCATCTTATACCTGGGGAAATATACAGTAAACTGAGAGTCAGTGATTCTGCAGCAGATGTACTTAAAATCAAAGGCATTTTCAGTCCATACAGCTGTTAGTTGAGATTAGAGATTATAAATTGCAAGTTGTTTCTTCTACCAGAGCCTCAAACATTTCAGAAGAGGAGTTGGATGCAAAGCACTCAAAATGTTTTCTTGAAAAGCATAGCTTGCGTCACCCATAAGGACTTACGACGTAAAATGTAGTAAGTGTATTAAGAATAATTTAAGAAGTAGTCCATTTCAGAGACGGCTGCAAGAAAGATTTATGAAGGCAAAGGGGAATGTTATAAATGTCCTTTTTCTTTGTCAATATTTACAATCCAGAGATAGTGTGTGGTTGCTGTGTTGGTCCCAAAGGACAGAGACAAAGTGGTTTGAATGCTATCTTTTATTGGACCAACTGCTGTTGGTGGAAATAAGCAAGCTATCGGACCACACAGGGCCCTTCCTCAGGCATGTAGCAGAGTCATTCAAAATATATAAACTGGACAAATCCAATAACAACGCTTGGTCCAATAAAAGATATCATTCAAACCACTTTGTCTCTGTCAATATTTACAGAAATATCTTAAAAGCAACCCTAGCCACAACATATCTAGGGTCTTATTCTGAAGGATTTTAAGGTGTGTCTATTGCAATAAGGTTAACCAAAGATATGGTTAACCAAAGACAAGGGTTGTTAGGGGTCGGGGGAGATATGGTCCAATGCGGAGGTGTGTTCCATCAGTGAGGAGGGAGCGGTGCCTTGTGCCCGTTCCCCTCTCAACCCCCCACGCAGGTAGGCTGTGGGTCGAGGCCCAGGAGACCCCAGGCCCTGGTTTGGTGCTGCTGAATGCGAGGTCGGTTGTCAATAAGTCATCTACCATCCAGGAGTTAATCCCGGAGTGGGACGCCGACCTCGTGTGTATTACAGAGACCTGACTGGACAATGAATCGGGCCCTATCTTGGCCGATCTTGTTCCAGCTGGGTTTTCTATGCAGCATCAGCCTCGGCTGGAGGGACGGGGAGGCGGGGGGGGGGGGGGG
>QEPC01012556.1:589246-639346 GCA_003113815.1 Sphenodon punctatus
CGTACCTTCTTAGCCCAGGGTGCCTGGTAATGCTGCTGAGTACCTAATCTCTCGGGTGCAAGAGAGCGACTGAGAGGTTTCAGAGGGTCGCCTTGGGGCCACCTGTTTCCCCCCCTGTGCCTGGGCCTGGATTCCTCCCTCTTGTTTCCCTCTAACCAAGTCCGTCCCCTGGAACCTGATATTCCTGGCCTTCCTTCTCCCTCCTTGAATTCCCCCACGGCTCCGTACCCCGGAGCCTGACACTTACATTCAGGACTGTTGGAAAGATCCACTCATTCCCCACTTCTGAAAAGCTAACAGATCAAAGTATGCAAGTATTCTGTGGGAGGCTTTGAACTCCTCTTCCATCCAACATTTTAGGTAGTGCTGTTTCTTTGGAGAGAAGGATAGCCTCTTTTCACAGTACCTCACAAATCATCCATGCCTGTTTTTTGGGAGATGGGAGAAGATGGCCTTCACCACCAAGTGGACACTGTCAGAAGTGGAAAATCCCCTTTGTTCCTGCTGCTAGTAGTGGCCTTTTGCATTCAGGTCCAGTCCCAAATAATCTACTTATTAGAAGCAACTGTGGATGTGAAAGGGCTCCCAGTACAATTTAAAGGGTGCAGTGGAAGCTCCTGGGTTTCATAACCCTTTTGGGATGGAACAATTATTTATTTACTTTATTTTACACACACACACACACACACACACACACACACACACCGCTTTCGCATCTTGGGGCAGCTCACAACATCTTAAAACATTCACAACAATAAAAACGTAAAACCATTAAACATTAAAATAACCCTGGCAGAGAAAACAAAAGTTCCTATCCGTAACTGAACCCAATCCCCCATCCCCGCATCCCCCGTCTCCCTCACCAAAGACCTGGAGGAACAGCCAGGTCTTACATTGTCTATGAAAAGAGGGGAGGTCTAAAGAGAGGCAGACCTCCGGCAGGAGAAAGTTCCACAGCCGCAGTGCGGACACTGAGAACGCATTCCTTATAGTTAACACCCAGGAAACCCAGGGGACCTCAAGGAGGCTACTGCCAGCTGACCACAAGGGCCAATCCTGAAGTGTGAGGAAGTCCTGCAGATAGGTGGGGCCCAGACTGTTTAGGGATTTAAAATGTCAAAACCAACACCTTGAATTGGGCCTGGAAAACTATCAGCAGCCAATGCAGAGAACAGACCACTGGTGTAATGTGCTCGTGACAACTTGTCTTCCTAAGAGGGTGAGCCACCATGTTCTGCACTAGTTGCAGTCTCCAGCCCATCACCAAGGGTAGCCCCACACAAAGCACATTACAGTAATCCAATCTCGAGGTAATAAAAGCACTGATGATAGTGGCAAGGTCCGCGTCTGAGACATATGGCTTAAGCCGTTGCACCAGATGTAATTGGCGAAATGTGCCCTTCGCCACAGCCACCACTTGGACATCCAGGCAGAGCTGTGGGTCTAGGAACACCCCAAGACTATGGACCTGAGACACTAGGGGAGTGTAGTGGACCCCCATTTGTTATGGGGGCCATCACTCTCCTGGCTTTTCCCACAACCATCACCTCTGTCTTGTCGGGATTCAGCTTCAGGCAGCTCGTCCTCATCCAGTCCCCAACAGCTGAAACACACTGGGTAAGCACCAAGACTGCCAGGTCATAGTCTGATGAAAAAGAGAGGTACAGTTGGGTGTCATCAGCATACTGATGACACCTTATGCTGAACCCTCTGACAACCTCCCCAAAGGCAGCATGTACATGTTGAAAAAGAGAGGCGATAAGATAGAAACCTGCGGGATTCCTCATGTGAGGTCCCAAGAAAAAGATGAACAATCACCCAGCACCACACATTGAGTTCTCCCAGCCAGGAAAGTGTGGCACCATTCAAGAACAGTACCGCCCACTCCAGCTCAGTCCCGCAACCAAGTCACCAGCAACTTATGGTCAACAGTATCAAATGCAGCCGAGAGATCTAATAGGATCAACAGGATTGAACGACCCTGGTCCAGCTCATGGGAGAGGTCATCGACCAAGGCTGCAAGTGCAGTCTCAGTGCCATAAACCGGAAAAAATCCAGACTGCGAAGGATCTAGGGAACTGATCCAGTCCAGATGCTCCTGAAACAGACGAGCCACCATCTGCTCAATAACCTTCCCTAAAAAGGGAAGGTTAGAAACCGGACGCTAACAGGGCATCAATGTCAAGTGATGGTTTTTTTAAAAGAGGCTGCACCACCGCCTCCTTAAGGCAGCATGGCACTCTGCCCTCCCTAAGGGAGGCATTGACTATTCCAGCCAGTAATGGCCCCAACGTCTCCCAGCTGGCCTTAACCAGCCAGGACGGGCAAGGTTCCAGCTCACAATCAGTGGCCCGCAACAGCCCCTAGAGCATCCTCTGCATCAGAGAGTGACAGATACTGAAATCAATCCCATAAAACAGGATAAGACAGGATTTTGACTGCCTCTGGTTCACTTACTGTCAAAAGCGTGGTGTCAAAACCATGATGGATTGGAGTTATTTTGTCAGCAAAAAAGTCAGCAAAAGTCACAGCAAGCATTAGATGACTCTGGATCCAAGCGGATGGAGGCCGGACTGACCAGCCCCCACCTCCCCAACCTGGAAAAGCTCAAATAGATGTGACTTTGCAGATGCAATGAGGGCAGCAAAGAAAGCCTTCTTTGCTGCCCGCACAGCCATGGCATAGGTACGTAAACAGACTCTGTGTCGTAATCAGTCGACTTCTGTATGAGAACAACGCCACTGCCACTCTAGCTGCTGCCCTTCCCATTTCATCCACCACAGATCCAACATCCCTAATTGGATGAAGGGAGGCAAAGGCTGTGGGCGATTTGGGTGCCCTTTCTACATAGGAAATGGTTGAAAATTAGTCATGTAGTATGCAGATTAGTAACTATTTGGGGTGCCTCTTTATTGCCAATTTCACTACCTGTATCTTCCATGAACTGTTGGAGATCTTTAGACAAAGTGTAAAATTTTGGAAAGGAGGAAGTAACTTAGCCTCCAAACCTGTTTCTCCATCCTTGTTCTCAGAACACAGTCCTCTGTCATTAAAGTCAATGGCTGAGATCCCATGTCCTGCGGACTGTGCGTGCACATGTGCATGCATGACATATGGACCCGTTCAGAAACCATGTGGAAATCATGCAGATCCGCATTGTGGGCACATTATGCCCTGTGGAAATGGCACGCACATATGCGCACTTGTGCACAGTCCACAGGGCATGGGATTGCAGCCCATGGCAAAACTGCCATTGACTTTAATGATGGAAAACTGTCCTGTCAGTGGGGCTGGTCCCATGTCCCATGCACACAACCACATGGTTTGTGCAGGCATCATAGCCCTGTGCCAGGGGTGCGCATGCCATTCATGCTCCATGCAGCACTCAATGGGGCATGGGATCAGCCCCACCATCCACAAGGTGAAGTTCTGACTAACAAGAAGAAAAGAACACTGATTCTTCCATGCATAATCATCACATACCTGTCCAAAGCAAGTGCTCCTCAACTTTCACAAGTTACTCAAGGTCAAATTTTTAGAAGCACTGAAGCTTAATAAATTAAGCTTAATAAATATATTAAGATATTAAATTTAAATCAATCATTTTCAAGGAGGTTGGGCCATCTAAAAAAAACTAAATGTCTTTTAAAAGTGGAATAGGTAACTAAGTAACTTACGTGTTTTTGCAAATTTAGCCACAACAAGTTATTTGAACCACAGAAGTTCCAGATTATAATAGAAATCTGAATAGTCAAACTATTCTACTCTACATGGCTTTGATAAACACCAAAAGGAAGAAGCAAGCTAATTTAGTTCACAAAGGAGCAGAGCAGCATTCACTCTCATCATGACAGAGGTCTATTGTTTCCAGGATGCTTCACTCTGAGTTACACAAACTGATTCCTCAAAGCAAATAAAGTATTTTATGATGTGGCTTAGTGGTTTTACTTATGCCTCTTCAGGAAGTAGAAAGGAGACCACATGACATGTCAGGAAAGAATTGGTGTGCTTTTGATTAAACACACAGAGCTTTCAACTATGACAAGCAGAAAAGAAAAGAAAAAACCTGCTTTACTCGTTATTTCTATAAATTACTTTGGGAGACTTATTTATAAAGAGAAACTATAGTGCAGTGGCATTAGAATCAAGAGACCTAATAGAAAAGGATAATTGTGCATTTTAAGCAATGGCCAACAATTGTTTTAATTCATATCGCCATGTTCTATAAAATACCAGTTAGAGTTTACTGACAAACTCTGATGCAGTTTGTAAAAGTTAATTTATACGAGTATTATGGCGGTGACACCCATTATTTTATACACTGTTCAAGACGGGGTTTACTTCAGTGGTAAAAATTTGACTGCAGGCTAGAACTTGATATTAGGCATGGGCGAACAGATTGCGGTTCGTGTTCGGCCGTTCGGTTCAGCCGCGATCGGTTCGTGTGTTCGTGTTCGGTCATTCGGTCGTACCTCGCGTTCGTGTTCGCTCGTTCGGTTCGGCCGTTCGTGTGTCGGCCGTTCGTGTTTGGTTGTTCGGGCAGGTCGTACGTTCGTGTTCGGCCGTTCGGTTCGTTCGCCATCGGGTTGTGCGTTCGTGTTCGGTCGTTCGGTGTTCGGGTGGTTCGCGCGTTCGCGTTCGGGCGTTCGGCCCGAAAAAAAAATGTTTTTTAATATAATATAATATAATATAATTTTTTTAAAATTTTTTATTGAATTTTTTTATCAAATATTTATATCTCTATATCTACACTAATAACTAACTAACTAATAAATGTATTCTAAATTTCTAAATGCTATGAATAACTCCAACAAACCCTAAAGCTGAATCACAGTAAACTCACTCTATCAGTAACCTTAAACTAAACTACTCAAACAAAAATGTATCGACCTAATCCTATCTATCTCTACCTATGAATTGAATATATGGGATGGGGGCTAGGGGGGCTCACAAACAAGACAAGGAGGGGTACAAAACTGAAATGAAACCTAAATCAATCTATAAATTAATAATATATACTACTACTCTAATGAATCAAAAAAACAGGGGAAGGGAATGGGGAGGGAATATTCAATGGAGGGGGGAGGGAAGGAGGAAGATTGAAGATTGAACACAGGGAGGGATAAAAACAAAAAATAACAACTAAATCTATCAAAGCTAATGTAAATAAATGAGAATATGGGGGTAGATGGGTTGGATGGGTGAAATAGGAGGAGGATGGCAATGGATTGGGGAGCTGGAAAATGCTGGGTGAGGGAGCCTTCTGAAACGCCTGCTGCTCAGGAACAGTGACTAGCTCAGAAGGTATTGGGAAGGGGGGAGGCAGACAGTTTTGTTTCTTGCTGCGCCCGCCTCAAATCAGCCCCATTGGCTCCGTGCAGCCTAGCCCGTGGCCAATCATAGACTGCCAAGCCAGTGGTCTGAGGCGAAAAGAGATGGTGATTCATCAGGCTGGCTGCTACTCCAAGCCACTCTCCACCCTCCACCCCTGGTGCCTGGAAGTCTGCTCCTAGCTGAGTCAAATGACTTCCCCCTCCCTGCTACATTTGGCCTTCCAGTGACCTGACAGAAGACCATGTTTTAGCCACCCGAACACAACCGAACGCGATTCGAATTGAACGAACTGTTCGGCCATTTCGTAGTTCGGTGTTCGGTTCCGTTCGGTGTGTTCGGCCATTTCGTAGTTCGGTGTTCGGTTCGGTGTGTTTGCCATTTCGGTGTTCGGTGTTCGGTCCGTTCGGTGCGTTCGTGTTCATGTTCGGTTGTCCGAACAGGCCGAGTTCGGGCCGAACACCGAACTACCGAACCGCGTTCGCCCATCCCTACTTGATGTAGAGAGAGTGAAATATTCTGCGGGAATTACTGTTACTTTGCTATGCAGTTCTTGTTAATGTTAATAAGAGTCATGGTGCACTCCAGCTTTTATGGCAGTGCCCCGTAATGTGAGTGGGTGTGAGGGCCGGTGCGTGAGACATGGGAGCGCGCTTCCCCACGCTCCACCTTCAAACAAGCAGTTGGATGCATGGTTAATGGGTGAACCATCCATCCAAAAGATGGATGAAACACACGGAATCTTATTTACAAATGTTTCAAATCAAAACGTTCCCTCAACTTTAGCATTCTTAGGAGATTATAATATTCAAATGGAGGTTAAGAACCTGAAGAACACCTACATTTCTTTGTCTTAATTCCTCCCTTCTCCCCTTCAAAAAGCACCTGAAAAGGGTTTTGTCTTCCAGTTGCTTTTGGACCCACTGCTGTTCCTCCTTCGTGTGTTTTTTCTTCCCTTTTTACCTTCCACTTTTAAATTGTTTTTTTAATATAGTGTTTTGTTGTATTTTAAATGTTGTAAAGCACCCCAAGCACTATTTGGAGGAAGGGCACTGTATAAATAAAATTATTATTATTATTAAGTAGTAGTAGTAGGAGGAGGAGTATTACATTTACAAAGACTGCATCTGTAACAGGGTAGAGGACACCAGGGGTAAGTCTCTGCAGGATGAAACCCAATCAAGTCACTTCCTCAGGGAATCAGCTCCATGTGATCTTCATTATACAAGGTGTCTTTAGACAGAACATCAACAGGTGTCTGAATGTGTGTTTTGTCTTTGATATGGACACCGTTTTGGCCCTGTGTTCACCACGTGGTGCTGCTTAGACACACAGCTCATTTGGGGGCAAATTAGTGTTTTGCTCGCCACCCGATCTCAGCACGCAAGCGCTGCTGCCTTGTTCCCCTTGTTGTACCTGCTAATATGCCACATGATATCATTAGACACAACGTTGGCCATGTGTTTAGCCATAACACATAAATTGTCCTTGGGATGCAATGGTGCTCACATTACATGTTCAACGAGTGACCAAACTGGTGTTGGGATTATTATGGTGCTTACACACAACGGCCAAACACGTGCTTAGAGGTTTTGACACCTGTGCTTCATCATGTCTAAAAATGCTCACAGTCAATATTCCTCCACCATAAACATAGACACTTTTTACACAGGCTGCAGCGTGGGTGAAATCAGTGTTCATGCCAGTCCATGCACGGTGGGTGGGTGGGGGGTGTCAATGGGCACACACTGATACCCACTAACCTCCACCCACCACACATTGTTACCACAGGACCTTTTCTCCACGCATGAACAGAGGAGGAAGGTCCCAGTGCCCAGACAAGAGCTCAAATTTTAGGGAATTAATCTTTTCAGTCGCCTAGGGTCTCCGCGTGCTAGGGATTCAGTCTGAGGTCATGGTGCACTACAACCTGTTGGCCTACCCTCTTCTCCCCCTGAAAGACGTGACAGAATACAAGGAATATTTCAAAGAAAGGGAGGTGTTTATTTATCAGGGTTAACAGGATACAATACGATAAGACACATACAAACAGCGCTGCGTAGTCTGGACTGGTGACTACAGGCTTAAACTAAGTAGTGTGGAGGGGAACTCCAGGTCATGGAGAACAGAAAGTAGGTTAGTCTGTCCAAGGTCAGAGACGAGAGTGAGAGAGAGTGAGAGTGGTTAGGTGGGTAGCAGAGAGGTCTTCGGGGGAGGGAGGGATTCCAAGCCTGAGTTCAAAGCGGAGAGGGGGGAATGCAAGGAGGGTGGGAAATGGGTTACCTCTCCGTTGCCCATTGCGAAGGGGATGGGTGAGAGCCAGTAATCCTGCGATGAATCGGGAGTGAGAGGGGGACAGACCTAACCCTGGAAGACCCTTGGAGCAGATTTTGCACAGGAGACCCGTGCATGTCCATGTCCAAAAGCAACTCAAATCTATAATGGGAAGCTCGGGTCAATTGTAGGGACCAGGGGACAAAGTTGCACAGAAACTCACAATGGGTACTTGGGATACTAGAAAGAAGCTTCCTGGGTGGGTGCTTGGGAGCCTAGACTAGACAAAGGCTCACAATGGGTGTTGAATGGGGGTCTTTCCAGACAGGGAGAAGAATGTTTTGGGGTAACAGTTACTAGAAAGAAGCTTCTTGGGTGGGTGCTTGAGAGCCTAGGACTAGACAAAAGCTCGCAAGGGGCATTGACTGGTGTCTTCCCCGATAGGAAGAAGGAAGTTTTTGGGTCATCACAATTTTGAACGGAATAGTTATCCAAACATCAGACTGGATGGAGGGGCAGGAGAATTAGGTGCATTGGTATCCCCTTATCTTGAGGGGTTTTTCAAGGGCAGACTATTAACCGGGGTATGGTGCTAGGCAGGAGAATCCTATCTCTGGAGGTTAAACAAAAGGGGGGAGTTGCCTGGTATCTCAGTTGCTCCATATCTTTTAAGTACCGGCTCCTCCCGTTTCTTTCTTAGGCCGGGTGTTTTGCATGACGCTGGTCTTCTGAAGGGAATTTCTATGAGGACAGCTTCCCTCTCAGGGCTGTTTCTCTGGTTCTTTAGTAGAACTTCCTTCTCTTAGAAATTTACAAGCATTCCCAGATTCTCTTACCCATATAATGTCACAGCTTTTATTCTTTTCACACAGCTTTTATTCTTTGTAGGGCTTTTAGCCCAGGTTGTGAGAGTCTCCCTTCACCTCAGGCGATCTCTCATTTAGGTTTAAGCTCCCAGCTTTAATTAGGCACATCTCCTCTCAAGGAGGTTTGGAAGACAGGCCACCCAACCTTCCCATCTCCCAGCTCTAGAGCCCTCTCAGTCCTATTTTACTTAGGTTTTTACAACTCTTTACTTGCTTCCGCTATAACTTTAATGCTATCATTAAGGCTGTGCCTTTCCCACTATATCTTCAAACTCTTCAGCAGACATATCTTCAGCTGTTTTGTATTCCCACTCTTCTCTGAGTATTTGTTTTAGTTCTGTCTCTCTCTCTTTACTACTTGCCAACCTTTCTTTCACCTAATCTCTTTTTCCTTTTTGTTTTGCAGCCCTCTTTCTATCCAAGGAGTTTAATCTCTCAGCTCCTCTGTAGACTTCTTCAGTAACCTCTTCATACACTGCACTAGGACTTAAGCCCTCTGCTTTAATATCCTCTTCCTCAGGCAATTGATTTAGTCATGCTAGATTGGCTAAACAAGTCGATACCTCTTCTTTTTTAGGCTGTTCTTTCTTCTGTTTATGCACAGCCTGATCTGAGGCTGTTGGGCTGTGTATGTTCTCTTCACAAGTCCCCACGTTCCACATCCCCAACACTGCCCCTCTGACCTCTTAGCCATTTGTACTCTTCCTTGGTGCTTTCTCTCAGGGCAAGCATACATTAAATGCCATTGACTTTGACAAACCCAGCACCTTTTCCTATTTTCTGGGACTCTGTTTCCCTTTTGGAGTTCTGGCTGTAGTAGGATCCCACATGGTAATCCCCAGATCCCTCAAACCTGTACGCCCACATTTTTTATAACAGCCCCAGTCTTTTGCAGGGTTGACACCACTTTGCAGTCCTGTTCCCTTACAAAAGGAACAATCCTCAGGGGCGGAGTCTCTTTTCCTGCTAAACCCCACTTCTGGATACCCATAGTCCATTGTCTTCTCTGTACCTTGGGGGAGGAGCACCAACTCTGCAAATGTCCTTGACCCCCACAAGTATAGCACAGTCTTGGGGCACTGTGAAGAATTGCTTGAAGAAGACTTCTAGAAAAGATTGTTAAGTCTTGTTAAAGGTCACTTTAATTCTGAACCAGGGTAAAAGGAGTTAATCAAGCTCCATTTACCAGGAGGGACAGGGAGGGAGTGAAAATTCTAAGGCCGCAGTTAGGGCAGTTGGGAGAAAGGCGAAGGGGCTGGAAGACAGACAGAGAACAGGAAGACCAAAGAAAAATAAACTGCTCAGGGTTATTTAATGAAGGAAAACGAAACAAGGAAAAGGAAGGGTTGGTTAATGGTAGGATTAGTTAGTTTGAGGATGGCTAAGTGAGTCAGAGAAGCTTGGATGTGTTTTATCTCCTGTATTTTTTTTTTGACCTCAAAGAATGTACCTTTATGGTTTGGGCTATAGGGGAATATTTAAAAGACCGGTGAGTTAATGTTCCCCAGTTATGGTCCTATACCACATATTGTTAGAATATAATAAAATTCCATTTGTTATAACTGGAAGTGGTGATCCTTTGTCTCCCACACCTAACTTGGCCTCACACCAAATAACTGAAGTCTCAAGACTATAGAGGTAAGACGGGGTAAGTGGTGATACTTATATGTTTCCTGGCAGAAAAGACCAGGATGGTGGCAGCAGGTTTTTTTGTTGTTATTGTTTTTTAAAGGCAAGTCCAACCGTCCTAAGGAAATATTATTGCGAGAGAGAAATAAGCAGGAGGACTAGCTCGATCGTCACAGGCACAAACCCCATGAAGTTCCCCATACCTCCAATCCCACGCTGTCTAGTCTTACCGTTGTTGTGGTACACTCCAGTTATTATCAGCTAATGCTCGCTACTTCCGCTGGCCACATCTGTGATGCTGTAGTTCTGGTTCCACCCAGTCCCACCGGCTCACAGGATGCTGCCATTTTGGTTGCAGACTTCTGGCTACCATCTTTGGTCTCCCCCTGCATCCTGCAGAAGCACTCTTGCCCATCTGCTTCTGGCCCTGGCTCACCTGACTCCTCGGGGAGCTCACCCAAGCTGTTCCTCCACAGCTCACTTCCTCTCTCAGGGTGCAATCCTCCTCTGTAGACTTCACCTACCTGCAGTAGGACTTTAAATCCCCTTAACTTAGTAGCTAATGTTAGGGCATGCCCATATTCGCCACAACTTTATGGCAGGGTGCCTCTTGCCAGGCATAAATCTTATCAGGATCAGGCCCAAATACAACAAAGTCTTTAGTGAATTAACTCAAATAGCATTTACTCAGTATAAAAATAGTTATCCATATAAATCTAGGGGTTAGCCCCTTTCTGACATACTCACATCTAGAGTTCCCCACTCTCCCAAAGTCTCAGTCCATATTCCCTCTCAGGGCTGTTTCTTTAGTAGAACTTCCTTCTCTTAGGAATTTACCGGCTTTCCCAGAGTCTCTTACCCAACACCAGGCATCAGTACACTGCCTCTGCCCACAACACCATTCAGACAGCTATCTTGGCCATGCTGCCTCCAGGCAACAGTGCTGATTCAACTGCTGACTCTCTTCCTGGCTCAGTCATTTTCTTTTATACTCTGAGCCACACCTCAAACACACCAACTTCCTGTCAGTGGCAATCTTGGGACTTCTCAGTGGCCATTTTGACCCTTTCCCAGTCTTCTGTGACTCCACACTGCCACAGTCCCCAGAGGTCATTATGGTGCATCTGGTGCAGAACACAGTGGCCTGATTCCTTCCGGGGATGGGTTGTCATGAGCAAATTACACCAGTGCTCCATTCTTTGCACAGGCTGCCCATAGTCTTCCAGGTCCGATTCAAGGTTTTGGTACTTACCTATAAAGGCCCTATACAGTCTGGGCCCTACCTATCTGCAAGACCACCTCACTCCCCAGGCTCTAGACTGACCCCTGTGGTCGACCAGGAGTGCCCTTCTCAAAGTCTCCTGAGTATCTCGGGGAGCAGCTATGGTGAGAGCTTTCTCGGTGGGCACACCAAGGCTGTGGAAATCCCTCCCAGCAGAGGGAGTTTGTGTGGCCCTGGACATCCCCTTCTTCCAATGATAGTGCAAGCCTGTTCCATCAGACTTTTTGTGGGGGAGATGGGTAAGGGGTGCTGGATTGGGGGTGGGGGTGGGAATGTTTTTAAAACTCCGCTATGTTAATTTTTTTATATTGTTCTATTTTTATATTATATTTATATTGTATTTTATGTTTTTTTATTATTATTAATTGTGAGCTGCCAAGAGCTGCTGATAGTAGGAAGGTGCAGGGTATAAAATTTGTTAAATAAATTTAAAAAATTACCAACATTTTAAGTTTCACATTTACCTATATCACAATAACATTGCATGATCAAACGGATGGAAAACACACATTTGAAGTCAAGGGACAATTTGTCTTCATGAAAACAGCAGTTGTCTTTGATGGTTATTCATTTTGTAGCTACTGTATGAACAACTTCAATTTCTCATAAAGCACCTTACCACTGAGCTTTAGGTCTTTGATTTGCACTTATCTTTCTCATTGGTGTTCTCTCTCCTGCTTTTATGGCAGAGAGGAGTCAACATGTGAAAGGGAATTTTTGCATTGGTGTCAGGACGGAGAGGGATATGGGTTATGGAGCAATAATTTTTTTTATTAATTCAGTCCCCCAAAAGCCTTAATATAAACAAGCTCAGGCTTCTTCCCCCCTATGGTATGAAGCCAACATGTTCAAATTTGTTCTTATATTTGGATAGACGCTATTTCTGTGGTATGCTCATTGAATACTATATAATATATTTTGTCTGTATACCCTGGGGTCCCGTGGAATCATATTTTAATGTCAGAAGAACAGAACTCCCTCTACTCGTATTTAAGAAACACCTGGCTAGTTCTGATATTAGGGGGGGGGGAAGATGGATGAGGAATCCAAGTTCAATTTTCTTACCCATCTCTTAACAGAGAAGGAGTTGATTGCGGTAGCCACTTTTGTTGGACTCATTGTAAAGAGAAGAGGAGTTATACTTCCTCGTGTTAAAGAACTTCACCAAATTATGTTGCGTAACTTACCTGAGGATTATAACTTACCTGACAATCTAGAAGGCTGAAATAGGTTGATAATTACTTATCTGGGATACTTTGCTATTTATTTGGTTCATCCCTAAATAGATTCCCGTCCCTAAATAGATCATCATCTTTGGCTTGTCCCTAAATAGATCCTTCTTGCCTTATTTTTAGGCACCCCAACTTGTTTTGTCTACAGTACTTAACTGAGTTTGTACTTTCATATGTCTCCAAGTGATGACATCTGTGTACGGTAAGGAGGAGCTGACTGTCACTCATTGTATTTGGATTTATGTGTGATCATTTATATTTTATGTTTTATGTTGATCGTTGGGCCATGGTGAAAGCCAGTGCCATTGAATAAACTTGAGTTGACTTGAAACTGTCAAATTGGGCAAAGAGACATAATGAAAACTATATATGTGTGTGTGAAACTTAAATTTTGGGCTTTCCTGAAATTTGTAGGCTTAATAAAAAATGGAATAATAGCCTGTTAACTTGCACAATCTGACATTTTCAAGGTGCTGAAAACCCACAATAATCTAAATTTTCAGACCCTAACTTTTCCAAACTAGCAAAAAAGAACCCCAAAATAAGTTAAGAAATTCTACATTCCAAGTGTTCTTATTAAAACTCATACATTACTCCACTTAGCAATCACCAGTTTAGGAAAAATAAACCTATTTATTTATTAGAATTTCCCCCTTAATAAAATATAATTAATCTCATTTTGTTTTTTACAGCATATTTGGCAGTGGTGTATCCTACAGTTGATAAATACTAGTGGTGTCTGTGTTTATTATTGCAGTGAGAGAGAGAGATTGCCTAGAGGTGTGCACCAGGGACCCATGTCGTCGTTTGTTTTCATATATATTTTTTGTTATTTAAATCTTTTGTTTTCGTAAATATTGAAATTTCATTTTATTTTTTGCTTTGGTTTTCGATTTCCATTGGTTTAAATGGAAAACGCATTTTCAGCTGTAGTATTTTTGTTTTTTGGATAAAACTTGGAGGGATTGTACCTCAAATAGAAGGCATTATGTGTACCAAATTTCAGAAAGATTGGATAAAGGAATCCGATTTTATAAGCAGTTGAATTATGGTATTTTGCAAAAAACTGCATATACATTCCTGGCTGTGACTTCTTTGTCTCCAG
The DNA here is from genome assembly GCA_003113815.1 of Sphenodon punctatus. NCBI lineage: Eukaryota > Metazoa > Chordata > Lepidosauria > Sphenodontia > Sphenodontidae > Sphenodon > Sphenodon punctatus. Next base: position 602,966 of record QEPC01012556.1, read on the forward strand.
TCTAATGTGGATGACACTTGGCAGGTTTATACCCCTCCCCAAGTTTACTATCTATGCCAAATTTCAGAAGGATTGGTGGTATAAGCAATTAACTTATACACATATGTCTGACTGTAACAAGTGCTTGGCCCCAGGGTTTCCATCTCCCCCTCCCCCAGTTAGAGGAGGGCACTTGAGAGGGACTTCGTGGCCCTTGGTGGGGTCAGGGGTGGGAGGCGGGAAATTGTGTTTGAGAGGGAGGGGGTGGATTGGAAGCTATGACGGATATTGTGTTACTTAAAGGTGGGGAGATATAGGTTGGGGAGGAAGGGGGAAATGTTGAGGTGGGAGGGGAAAGGGGGGTGATATCTGGAATATCCCTCGGTGGCAGAGGGTGGCAGGGAATCGGGGGGTGAGGACTTCTCCCTCAGTGAGAGGGGGAGAGGGAGGCCCAGGGGAGTGGGAATGGATCCTCCAGTGGCAGAGGAGGGTCGGGTGATGGGGAGGGAGGGAGATTGGGGGGGGGTGGACTATACCTCCCGGTGAAATGGGAAGGTGTAGCCCAAACGGTGGGGGGGAGGGTCTCCTTATGAGAGGGGTAACCCCAGGGAATATGGGGAGGGGAGGGAGGGATATGTTGGGAGGGGGGAGCAGGGGAGGGTTATTCCTCACACCCTGGGTGCGACAGCCAGGGAGCGGGGGATGGAGGGGCAGCCAGGGGGAGGGGAGGTGCAGCTATTGGGGTTGTTACAGGCCAGGGGAGGTATGGTCTCAGGAGGAGGGATGGGAGAGTGGGGAGGTGGGATAGGTATTTAGTGCCTGTCCCGCTTATCCCTCCCCCAGCAGATGAGCGGGTGGAGCTTGGTCAGGGGGTCTTCGGTCCGGTTCTGGTGCTATTGAATGTGAGGTCGGTGGCAAATAAGGCAACAATGGTTCAGGAGGTAATCCTGGACCATGCCGCTGATCTCGCGTGTATCACAGAGACCTGGCTGGCCCATGAATTGGGGTCAATTCTGGATGATCTTGTTCCAGTCGGGTACTCCATGCAGCACCAACCGCGGTGGGAGGGACGGGGTGGTGGTGTAGCTGTGATTTTTAATGAGCAGTGGTCTGTGAGAAGGTATCCAGTGCGATCCATGATAGGCATTAAAGGTCTCCATCTTGTGTTTGATTTGGCAGAGGACAGTTTGGGAGTGCTGCTGGTATACCATGCACCCACCAGGATGGCGGCCTCCCTGCATTCTCTGGCAGAGGCCGTGTCTGAGGTGGTGTTGCGGTCCCCAAAGACGATAGTCTTGGGGGACCTCAACATTCACGCCGACACAGTTCTCGGAGGAGCCGAGCATGAGTTCATGGCCACCATGGCAACCATGGGCCTGACCCAGAGGGTCATTGGCCCAACACATCTTGGGGGACATACCCTGGACCTCATGTTTTGCACTGGCCTTTAGATGGATGCTCCGTAAATGGGGGAGCTATCAGCTGTTCCCTTGTCATGGACGGATCATTACTTCCTGTAGACCTCCCTTCTAGCGCATGTCTGCCCCTGGAAGGGTGTGGAACCTATTAGGATGGTCTGCCCCCAGAGGCTGTTGGACCCAGTGCAGTTCCTAGGCACTCTGGGGGAATTACCCTTTGATGTTGATGACCGTCTCATCGATGACCTCATCAAGCTATGGAACACCTTGCTGACAGAGGCCATCGATCAGATGGCTCCCAGGTGTCGGTTGCCCAGGCGGAGGCTCCACAGACCTCCCTGGTTTACTGAGGAACTGCAGGTGCTGAAGCAGGCGGGGCGGTAGTTGGAGCGATGGTGGCATCGTTTTCGGGCCAAAGCCGACAGATTGCAGCATAGATCTAGTTTACGACCCTATGATGTGGCTATGTGGACAGCAAAGAGGGAATTCTTTGCTACACTCATAGCATCCACAAAATCCCATCCAGCAGAGATGTTCCGGGTTGTACAGAGGATGGTCAGTCCAGCTTCCCTCAACCCTGGAGTTGAATCATCATCTGCCTGCTGTGACCTTTTTGTGGATTACTTTGAGGAGAAAATCGCTCGTATTCACCAAGACCTCAATGCCGCACTTAATACAGTGGAGGAGGTAGAGGTGGTAGAAACCCCAACTTGTCCGATTTTGTGGGGATCAGTTTCAGTCGGTGACACTTGCTGGATGTGGTGGGGGTACTTTAGATCCGTGCCCATTCTGGCTGATTAAGATCTGCTGGGAGGCAATGGGGCCATTGCTGGCTGGGGTGGTCAACGCCTCCCTGCGGGAGGGCAGAATGCTGGCCTGCCTCAAAGAGGCGGTGGTACAGCCTCTGCTCAAGAAACCATTGCTTGACGTTGACTCCCCTGACAGCTATTGGCCTGTCTCTAACCTTCCCTTTTTAGGGAAGGTTATTGAACGGGTAGTGACTTAGCAGCTTCAGGGGCACCTCGACTGCACCGGTTATCTGGATCCCTCGCAGTCTGACTTTCATCCAGGGCATGGCACTGAGACAGCATTAGTGGCTTTGGTCGATGATCTGCACCATGAAAAGGATAAGGGTCGATCGACCCTTTTGGTCATGTTAGATCTGTCAGCTGCATATGATACTGTTGACCATGAGATGTTGGTGATGCGCCTGTGGGACAGTGTGGGGGTGGGTGGGATCGTTCTTGAATGGTTCAGCTCATTCCTGACTGGGAGAATTCAGGGGGTGGTGCTCGGTGAATATTTTTCATCTCACCGAGACCTCCCATGTGGGGTCCCGCAGGGTTCTGTTTTGTCCCCTCTCCTGTTCAACGTGTACATGCAGCCGCTCGGCGAGGTGATCAGGGGGTATGGGGTGAGGTGTCATCAGTATGCGGATGACACCCAACTGTACCTCTCATTTTCAACCGACCCAGGCCCGGCTGTCTCGGTGCTTACCCAGTGTCTGGCAGCTGTGAGGGACTGGATGAGGGCTAATCAACTGCGACTGAATCCTGACAAGATAGAGGTGATATTACTGGGTTAGTCAGTGGAGATGGCGACCTCCTCTATTGAGGGGGTTTGCCCTCCACTGACTTACCAGGTACAGAACCTGGGGGTGCGCCTCGATGCGCAGCTCTGCCTGGATGTCCAGGTGGAGACTGTTGCGAGGAGTGCCTTCCGCCAGTTACACCTGGTACGGCGGCTTCGGCCGCTGGTTTCGGTTTCAGATCTGGCCACTATCATCCATGTTTTTATCACCTCTCGGTTAGACTACTATAACACGCTCTACGTGAGGCTACCTATGGTGACAGCTCGGAAGCTGCAACTGGTGCAGAATGCGGCGGCCTGGCTCCTGGTGGGGCTGGGCTGCCGAGAGCACATTACACCAGTACTTTGAGCTCTGCACTGGCTGTCGATAGTCTTTTGGGCCCGATTCAAAGTGTTGGTTTTGACCTATAAAGCCTTATATGGTCTGGGCCCTGCCTATTTGCGAGACCGCCTCACTCCTTGGGTTCTGGACCGGCCCCTGCGGCCATCTGGGGGCACCCTGTTGGAGGTCCCTCGGGTTTCCCGGGGGCCATGCAAGACAGGGCATTTTCGGTGGCCGCACCATGCCTTTGGAACTCCCTCCTGGTAGGGGCCGTCTGGCCCCTGACCTCCCAATTTTCTGTAGGAATTGTAAGACTTGGCTGTTCTGCCAGGCGTTTGGCAAGGGAGAAGGATGAGGGTGGTAGGTGGTATGGGTTTTTTTGTCTCCTCCTTTTTATCATTGTTTTTAATATTTAATGTTTTACATATTTTATTGTATTTTTATTGATGATTTTGTTAGCTGCCCCGGGCTGCCAGTGGCAGGAGGGGCGGGGTAAAAATGTTTTAAATAAATAAATAACAACTTTGTAGTCCTATTTGGCAGGACTGTATCTCAAACCTTCAGGATCATCTCTGAGAAATATCGGAAAGATGTGATAAAGGGTCCCAATTTTAAAAGCCTGCACAGCATACTTAGAGAATGAGTCTATGCCAGGGATTCTCTTACTTGTCCCTGTGGTATAAGATCTGTTTGTGATGCTAGAAACAAAAAAGTTATAGCCAGAAATAGGTTTTTCAGTGTTTCCCCATTATTTCAAAAACAAAACTTCATTTTCGTTATTATTATTTGTCATTTTTGTTATTACAGTAATGAAAAAGAAAATGAAAATTTTCATTTTTGTTATCATAATAATGAAAACAAATTGCACACCTCTACTATTGCTTCCAATACTGAATTGCAATGAGGTCAATATTTAAATATATTCATAGTATCTCAGTTCTCTGATGTAATCAAGCTGCAGCATACAAAAGTAAAAATCAACAGCCTGATATTTTTCTAATCTGAGGGGCTAAACATTATTTTAAGATTGAATCCTGACATTGGCCAATCCCATGCCCTGTGGTTCCTGCACGCATGAGCGCATTTTATGCATGGCACTATTTATTTATTTATATGGCTGCCCCCCATGCCCATGGCATCCCGGGGTGGCTCACAACAGGTAAAACAATAACAAAACACATAAAAACATCAAATATAAATGATTAAACCTCCCCACCCCAAAATTCCTCCCCCCTCTACACTACCCTCCTCCCCTCCCCTCCAAAGGCCTGGGCGAACAGCCAGGTCTTACAGGCTCGGCGAAAAGTCATCAGACCCGGGGCCAGGCGAACTTCCTCTGGGAGGGAGTTCCAAAGTCACAGCCCAGCCACCAAGAATGCCCTCTCCATTGTGGCCCTCCATTTAACACGGGGGACCTCCAGGAAGGTGCCCCAGCAGACCGCAGGGATTGCCCTGAGGCGCGGAAGGCAAGGCGGTCCCCATGGTATGAGGGGCCCAGACCATATAGGGTTTTATAGAACCCCAAAATAAAATTTTGGGGTTTATAAATCAACACCAGCACCTTGAATCTGGCTCAGTACGCTATAGGCAGCCAGTGTAGAGTGTGGAGCACAGGTGTTATATACTCCCACCACCTCGTCCCTGTAAGGAGACGGGTCGCCGCATTTTGCACCAGCTGCAGCCTCCGAACCAGAACCAAGGAAAGCCCCATGTACAGCACATTGCAGTAGTCTAGCCTCAAGGTGATTAAGGCGTGAATAAGAGTGGCCAGGTCAGGCCTGGAAATGTATGGGCAGTCTCCATACCAGATACAGCTGGCGAAAGGCGGCTTTAGCCACCGCCTTCACCTGCCAATCCAGATGGAGACCCAGATCCAAAACCACCCCCAGACTCCGAACCTGCTGGGCTATGGGAGGGCAGACCCCCACTACCACCACCACCAGAGGGGCCAGCACCTCCCTCGCCCTACCCACCACCATCACCTCCATCTTATCAGGATTGAGCTTCAGTCTGCTCTGCCACATTTAATCTGCCACAGCCTCCAAATATTGGGAAAGCAACAAGACAGCAGGACCTCGGTCAGTCGAAAATAAGAGGTACAGCTGAGTATCATCAGCATATTGGTGACATCGCACCCGAACCCTCTCACTATCTCCCCCAGGGGCTGCATATACACATTAAACAAAAGCGGAGACAGGATTGAACCCTGAGGAACGCCATAGGTCAAAGCCCGGGAGCATGATGTTTCAGCTCCCAGCACCACCTGCTGACTCCTCCCTGAGAGGAATGAGCGGAACCACCCAAGGACAGTCCCGTCCAGACCCCCCAGGTCTTGCAGCTGTCTCAGCAGCAGCCCATGGTCCACGGTGTCAAAAGCGGCTGAGAGATCTAGCAGGATCAAGATTGTAGAACATCCTGCATCCATCTCCCGGCGGAGATCGTCCACCAAAGCCACCATCGCTGTCTCAGTACCATAGCCAGGGTGGAACCCAGATTGAAAAGAGTCAAGGAAACCGATACGGTCCAGATGTGCCTGGAGCTGCAGAGCCACTGCCCGTTCAATAACCTTCCCTAAAAAGGGAAGATTAGAGACAGGACGGTAACTGGCAAGTGCATCCACATCCAGCGAAGGCTTCTTCAGCAGGGGGCGCACCACAGCCTCCTTGAGACTGGGCAACAACCTCCCCTGCCGAAGGGACGCATTAACCACCCTAGCCAGAACTGACCCCAGTGTCTCCCTGGAAGCTTTTACCAACCAGGGTGGGCACTGATCTAATTCACAACTTGTGACTTGAACAGACCCCAAGACATCCACCGCATCGGCCAGCGTCACTTCCTGAAACTCCTCCCAGAAAGATCGACCAGACTGTGCCTCCATAACCTCATGCTCCTCATCTACTGCATCCAACCCGGCAATGGATGTGTGCTTGGTTTCCACATGGGTGTGTGCATGGGTGTGTTCTGCATGGGTGTGTGCATGCACGAGTGTGCACAGGATCCATGGGAAATGGGATTGGCCCCTAGGGTATTTTCCAAATTTTCCTCAAGAATAATCAAGGTGTATGCATTCTCCATACAGTGTTTACAGTGATGATTAGAGTCTGTTGTGGTGGGGTGTGGTGAAGTGCTGAACTAAGTAGTTGCAGAGGGAAGATCAGAGAGTTGGAGTGCTTTACCATTAGCTTATCTGGCCTGGCAATAAAGAGGTTAAGTCAGACATGGAGAGCAGAAGAAAATCATGTGACCAGAGTGGGTGAGTCACATGACCTGGCTGAGACTTGATAAGATGGAAAGCAAATCCAGCCCAGGGAGTGTTAGCTTGGAGAAAGCAGGGAAATGAGCTCCATAGCTGATTGGAGCCACCCCTGGTTGGGGTAGTTGGTGGGTAGCCTGACTGACTCCACCCTAAGGAGAGGGACAGGGGAATGGAAGGCCCTCAAAGGAAGGGTCTTAGGCTAGAGGGCCTTATCTAGGGTGGCCAGATATGCAAATTTTAGAGGACACATAAGAAATACAGGTTGAAGAGCTGCATTGGAGCCAATGCAGCCCTGTAACCTGTATTTCTCATAAGTGTCCTCTAAAATTTGTATATCTGGCCACCCTAGTCTTAGCAACCCCAGGCAGCTTTGAGAGAAGATGAGCAAACTGTCTGGGCACCTCTAGCTGAAGGTGGGGCAACCCTTTAGGCCTGGTGGAAGCAGGCCAAGGGAGGAACAGCTGGTGGTTTTCCTGAAGTGAGGGGGAAGCACAGCTAAAGAGGGGGCTTGGGCCAAGTAGACCACCAGAGGGGGTTCAGGGTAGAAATGGAAACCCAGTGATGAGGCTGGTGAGTTCCACCTGCATGATCTGAAGGCTTGTCTGAGGGTGGGTGCCCAGGGGCTGGTTGCTAAGGAGAATAAGAGCAGGGGACGGTATTCAGTTCTAGAGGGCAAATCTAGTTCCATCAAGGGGAACCAGTGGTTAGGGCCAAGGGGGCCCTAGGCAGTGAGGATGCCCACGGTAGTGGGGCCCTTGGAACAGAGCTGAGCTGCAATTGGGAGTAAGCCAGGATCCCCAAATTGGGAGTGGAGAAAGGGGGCTAGGGAGGATGCTCAACCTCCAGGTCTAGAAGAAGGTCCTAGTGATGGAGATAGGAAACCCCAGGGGGAAGGATGACACCCTAGTAATATACCACTGGAAAGGAGGAAGGCATTGAGGCACTGATGTACCATCTCCAAGGATGAAGCTGGAGGCCCATCCTCAGCAACCCAGCTGGGGAACCCCTCCAGAAGGGAGCCAGTGGACAGTGTAAGAGCTTAATGGGAAGAAGTCCATGGCAGGACTAACCTTCACGGAAGCTAATTTCTGAAACAAAATATTACCAGCAAAGAACATCTGCACAAGAAGGAGGAGAACAATAGCGAGTGCAACTGACATGAGAGCAGACCTTCCCCTCCACCAGAAGGGAGAAACAGCCCAAGGACAGCGGGACACATGAGTGGTGCTGGTCCTGAAAGAACTTTAACACATTTAGCTACTAAAATGTTGACAAGTGATTTGGTAACACACGACTCTCTAGCCACCCCATCCCTGGAAGTCTGTCATTCAATGACCTAAAATGACTGCATATCCCCCTTGTTGCATTATGGCTATTTTTCTTGCTATTTGTTACTGTTCTCAATCATCCCATAACATCTAGCTCTGCTGTCATGACATAAGGACTGAAATTGGTCCAAGAAAGTATGGGGATGGTTTCCGTGGAATGCATAACAAGCATGTGTCAGATAGAGAGATAAGCTGACCGCCTTTAAAAGCTGCCTGGTGGTAAAAGACTGAAGAAAGTGGTGCTCAGCTGTGGAGGATTTTCTCCCAGCAGTCATTGGAAAATGGCTGATCAAAGGAAAGAGAACAAGTTATGGCAGGAAGGAGACAAAAATATCCGAGAAGGAACAACCTCCTCTATCATAAAGTGGGTTCTTTGGTACATAGAGGGTGTCTTTAGACATAACAAAGATCGAGTGTCAAAACCTCTAAGCACGTGTTTGGCCATTGTGTGTAAGCACCATAACAATCCCAACACCAATTGGGCCACCCATTCAACATGCGATGTGAACACCATTGCATCACAAGAATAATTTGTGTGTTCCAGCTGAACACGTGGCCAATGTTGTGTCTAATGAGATCGTGTGGTGTGTTAGCAGGTGCAACACGGGGAATGAGGTGACAATGTTTGTGTGCTGGGATTGGGTGGTGAGCAAAACACCGATTTGCCCCAAGATGGACTGTGTGTCTAAGCAGCACCACATGGTGAACATGGGGCCAAACCGGTGTTCATATCAAGGTCAAAACACACATTCAGACACCCGTTGATGTTATGGTTAAAGACACCCATTGTAACAAGCTGGGCACCCAGAGTGTGGGTCCTCTGAGGTTGGAGAAAATCCTCCTGTCGTGGATGGAAGAGCATGACAACACAGCCCTTAAAGGTACAGCAACATGCATAAAGTTATGGCTACAGAGCCTGGTATGAAAACAAGTAGTGGCTCACTCTCTGTAGCCAGAGAAAGGGTAGTCTGTCCTGACTCCCTGGTGGCCTTTGTCCTGACTAAACAAACTGAAAGGTTTTGATGTTGGCTCTAAGAGTCCTGAGAGGGGCACTAATTGGCAGAGTATGTGGGTGCAGGACACTGGGACAGCAGCTATTTTCTGGAAGGGTAATTCCTGCCAGCATTGTGGGAGGTAAGGAGCAGCAGTTTTGAAGTCAGACTGAGGAGACCAGCAGGCAGAGCTGGCCATAGGATTTGCGTGGCCCAGGGCGAAGATAAAATACGGGGGCCCTGGTGACACACACACACACACACACCTGGGGGCAGCCTCTGCGGTGCACTGAAGGGTAGTCATGTTTGAGGCCCCACTGAGAGGGAGTGGTGCCCCCACAACCTGTCCTGGTGAAAATAGAGGCCACTGCAGTGCCCTCAGGAAGAGCGGGCCTGGGGCAGCCACCCCAGATCGCCCTGTGGTAAGGCCAGCCCTGCCAACAGGAATGTAGCTAGCTGCAGAGCCAGACTTAGACTCAGGGCAAAAGTAAAAAGCAGGATCCCTTGCTACTTCTGCTGTCCAATACCACCCCGTTTTTTCTGTAAATAAGCAGTTAGCTTCCCACACATAATGTGTATGTGGGGAAACTATGGCAGAAAGGTTCAAGCTAGTACCCTTCTTGATTCTTAGACTATTTTTAGACAAGGTGCTGAAAAGCGCCTCCTGAGCTGTGCGTTAAGAGAAGCCGCGCCGTGCTGCCAGAAGTGATGTTCTCCCCGTTGCCGGCAACAGTGGCAACTGGAGACACAGTGCTTTGCAGAGGCGCGTTCTAGACACCTGAAAATTGAGGTCTTTAGAACGCGCCTCTGCAAAGCACCGCATCTCCGGCCGCCGCTGTTGCCGGCAACGGGGAAAACATCACTTCCGGCAGTGCGGCGCGGCTTCTCTCTTAATGTGCGGCTCGGGAGGCGCTTCTTCAGCGCCTCATCTAAAAGCGATGTTAGTTCACGATGACTGTATTGAACACTAATCATATTCCTAATCCCAAATTCTCTCTCTGTGTCCCTAGGAGTCTTTCCACTTGAAAAGGAAACAGAGTGGTTTGTACCTTTCCTCCATTCTTTTTATATATATATATATATATATATATATATATGGTATACCATATATATATATATGGTATCTGGCTGCGGCCAACTGATTCAGGAAGTCCTAGTCAAAACCGCGCCTGCCGGCTGCTGCCTAGTACACCTGCCGGCTGCCGCTTCACCTTGCTGCGGGGGGGCTGGGAGCTGGTTGGGATCTCCCCCTGCCCCCACACCACCACACTCGTCCATTTAGGTAGGTCAGGAGCCGGCACTACAGGGACCCTCCCCCCCCTCCTGGTGGCAGAGGGAGAGGGGGCAGGGCCAAAGACCTGCCCCACGGCTTCTCGCAGGGTGCTGGCCCCAGCAGGGGCTCAAAAGCAGTGCGCCTGCTGGGCCTTGGGAGTGGCCCTTGGTGGGGCCTGGGGGGCTGGGGTGTGGGAATTTTACTGGTGGTTTTAGTGTCAGTGGGTGTTTTGTGGGAGGTATCTGTGGGGGGTTATATAGTGGGAAGGGTATATATTGGGGTGGTTGGGGGATGAGGAATAAGAAAGGAACTGGGTTAGGAAGGGGGTGAGGGTACGATTTGGGGATGGGGGTGTGGGTGGGAATCCTCCCCTCGATTTGGGCTGGGCAGCCAGAGGGGAGCCGGGGCTGAGGCTGGGTGTGGGTGGGGGGGACACAGTCATTGGGGTCATGATGGGACGTGGGAGGTATGGTTCATTATATCCCAAGCTGCATTGCAGGAGGGGGCGGGATATAAATCTGTAAAATAAAAAAAAATAAAAAATAAAAATATGGGTGGCATATTCAAGCTGGGCGGTGGGACAGGTGTTTAGTATCTGTTCTCTGCACCACCCGTCTGGCAGTAGGGTGGGTGGTTCCGGATCAGAGGGCCCCATACCATGTTTTGATGCTGGTGAATGTGAGGTTGGTAACAAATAAAGCAACAATGGTCCAGGAATTAATCCTGGACCATGCAGCTGACCTCGTATGCATCGCCAATCTTGGGGGTGTGGAGCATGAGTTCATGGCTGCCATGGCAACCATGGGCCTGTCCCAAAGGGTCAGCAACCCAACACACCAGGGGGGACATACCTTAGACCTCATGTTTTGCACTGGCCTTGAGGTGGGCAGTCCGTTGGTGAGGGAGATATCAGCTGTCATGGACAGACCATTACCTCCTGCAGGCAGTGGTGGTTGGTGGGTTTCAAGGCTGGTGGGGCGCAGGGCAGGGACAGAAGTAGGAGGGGCCAGGCCAATGGTAGGTGGAGCCAACGGTAAGCTGAGCCAGCAGTGCACATGCAAACACGGAGTGAACAAAGCAAACCATCAATATTATGTGAAGGCTTTAGCACACCACAAAAGCATCAGCATGGAGTTCCACTTGTCCCCAAAACATGCTACACAGTTTTGTTGCAATGTAAAAGGCATCTTCTGGAACCAGGGAGGGAACATTCGTGCAAAGACTAGCCATTAGTGAACCAACACGTGACATGATGGTCTTCTTGCAGCAGAAAAGCCTTGAAACTGACACTGCAAAGGGGCCATTTAAAGTGCAGCAAACATTCCAGCAAAGATTAGAAACCCTTCCATTCACCCCCTCCAGCCCCCCCCTCCCCCCAAACAAACAGAAAGCAGACAAATAGGGTGACAGGGTCTCTCACAGGGTGAAAAATAGCAACTGTCAAGAAAATATTTTAAAGAATAGGAGGAGAGGCAGCACAGCCCTTCTGCACATGCAAACACAAAGCAAGCAGAGCAAACCATCTCAAGCCGCCAACAATATTATGTTAAGTCTTTAGCACACCACAAAAGCAGCAGCACGAAGTTCCACTTGTCCCCTAGAACATGCTAAGCAGTTCTGTTGCAAACTAAACTTGCAATGTAAAAGGCATCTGCTGCAACTAGAGAGGGAACATTCATGCAAAGACTAGCCATTAGCAGGGGAGTAGCTAGGGTGCAATGGGCCCCTGGGTTTCTCCATAGGAACTGATTGGCTGGGTTTCTCCATAGGAACCCAGCCAAGGAGCACATGGCACCTCCCCCACTCCCTCCCCAATTCCCCAGAAAGCAGTACTTTTCTGGGCTGATGCCTAGCGCATGCTCCCTGAGAGCTTGGGGAGATCCTCTAAGTCCCCGCCTCCCTTTAGCTCTCTGGCCAATAAGTGGAAATCTAGAGGGAGGGGGGAGCAGCAGCAGGAGGATGTTTGTCCCCTCCCCCTCCTCCCCTTGCAGAGTTCTTTCCCTGCAGGCTTTGTTTACATACGACTCATCCGCTCTCCAGGAGGAGAGTTAAAATGTAAACAAAGCCTTCAAACAAGCGGGGAAACTGACAGCGCTGCCACTGGATCAGCTGAGGAGCAGCTCCTGGCTCCCCAGCAAGTATGGGGGGACCCCTGAAGGGCTTGGGGGGGTTGTCTGCCCCAATGTCCTGGGGGAGGGCCTCCAGTGCCTGCAGGCCTCTCTCCTGGCATACGTCAGGGCATGGAACCAATTTCAATCATCCGCCCCTGTAGACTGATGGAACCGGAACAGTTCCGGGAGGCTTTGAGGGATATACCCTCTGATCTGGACAACTGTCCCATCGATGACCTCATCGAGCAGTGGAACATCTTGCTGAAGGAGGCCGTTGATCAGATAGCTCTGAGGCGTCCACTTCCCAGGCAGCAACACCATAGGCCTCCTTGATTTTCAGAGGAGTTGTGGGTGCTGAAGCAGGAGGGAAGGCGGTTGGAGCGATGGTGGTGTTGTTCACGTGCTGAAGCTGACAGGCTGCAGCACAGAGTGAGTTTATGAGTCTATACTGTTGCTATGCGACAGCAAAGGAAGAGTTCTTTGTTGCCCTCATAGCATCTGCTAAATCCCATCCAGAAGAACTGTTCCGGGTGGTGCGGGGGCTGGTCAGTACGGCCTCTCTCCACCTTGGAGTGGAGTCATCTAGTGCCCGCTGTGACTTGTTTGTGGATTATTTTGTGGATAAAATCGCTCTGATTCACCATGGTTTTGACACCGCACTTTCTACAGTGGGGCAATTAGAGGTTATGGAAGCACCGCTTTGTCCTTGTTTGTGGGATCAGTTTCGGTTGGTGACCCCTGTCGATGTGGAGGATGTTTTGGGGGCTGTCAGGGATACCTGTTGTGAACTGGACCCTTGCCCATTCTGGCTGGTTAAGGCCTGCTGGGAGACGATGGGGCCGTTGCTGGTAGAGGTGGTCAATGTCTCCCTTAGGGAGGGCAGGGTGCCGAGCTGCCTTAAAGAGGTGGTGGTGCAGCCCCTGCTCAAGAAACCATCACTGGACATTGACTCCCTTGCCAGTTATCGGCCGGTCTCTAACCTTCCCTTTTTAGGGAAGGTTATTGAGCGGGTGGTGGACCAGCAGTTGCAGAAGCACCTGGATCGTGTTGGTTTTCTTGATCCCTCGCAGTCAGGATTTTGCCCGGGTTATGGAACCGACACTGTGCTTGTGGCGTTGGTTGATGATCTTCACCGAGAATTAGATCAGGGCTGTTCAACCTGCTGATTCTATTAGATCTGTCGGCGGTGTTTGATGCCGTTGATCATGAGATGTTGGTGACACCCTTCCGGGACCGTGCAGGGGTGGGCGGTATGGTTCTTGACTGGTTTGCTCCCTCCTGGTCTGAAGAACTCAACGAGTGGTGCTCGGGGATTATTTTTCATCATACAGAGACCTCTCATGTGCAGTCCCGCAGGGTTCTGTTTTGTCCCCTCTCCTGTTCAATGTGTATATACAACCACTCAGTGAGGTGGTCAGGAGGTTTGGCATGCGGTGTCATCAATATGCTGATGACACCCAGCTTTACCTCTCCTTTTCATTAGGCCCAAGCCCGGCAGTCTCGGTGCTTACCAGGTGCCTGGTAGCTGTGGGTGAAAACAGACATGACGCTAACCACCCTTTAACCACCCTTGGTGGTTATTTATGCATGTTGCAGGGCTCTATTGGTGCCCTATGCAGCCCTGAAACATGCATAAATGACCACCAAGGGTGGTTAAAGGGTGGTTAACGTCATGTCTGTTTTCACCCTAAGTGGGATTGAATGAGGGTGAATTGACTAAAGCTGAATCCCAACAAGATTTCCAATAAGGTGGTGAGGGTGACAGCCCCTGTCATTGATGGGATCTGCCCTCTGCTGGTTCCTCAGGTGCAGAGTCTGGGGGTGCGCCTTGACTCACAGCTCTGCTTGGATTCTCAGGTGGAGTCTGTGGCAAGGAGTGTGTTTCACCAACTACATCTGGTGTGCCAGCTTCAGCTGTATGTTTCGAACTCTGATCTGGCCACTGTCATCCATTCTTTCATCACCCTAGACTTGACTACTGTAACGCGTTCTATGTGGGACTACCCCAGATGACAGTTCGGAGACTGCAGCTGGTGCAGAATGTGGTGGCCCGTCTCCAGGTGGGACTGGGCCACTGGGAACATATTACACTGGTTGTTCAATCTCTACACTGAATGCCTGTCACCTTCCAGGTCTGATTCAAGGTGTTGGTGCTTGCCTATAAAGTCCTAAATGGCCTTGGCCCAACCTATTTGCGGGACCGCCTCACCCCCTGCCCCCGGATCCTGGATCGACCCCTATGGTCATCGGTGGGGGTGTGATCTCCTTGAGGTCCCCCGAGTCTACTGGGGGGGTCACAATGGGGAGGGCCTTCTTGATGGCCACTCCATGACTGTGGAACTCCCTGCCAGTGGAGGCCCGTTTGGCCCCGGATCACCCCTCATTTCGATGCTGTTGTAAGACGTGGCTGTTCCACCTGGCTTTTGAGGGGGAAGATGGGTAGGGTGGGGGGAATGAGTTAGGGTGGGGGGTGGTCTGGGATTTTTTTATTCCTCCCTTTTACTGTGTATTTTAAAGCTGTTTTTTAATGTTGTTATTCATTATTATTATTATTATTATTATTACTAGTGTTGTATTCTGCCCAGAGCTGCCTGCGGCAGGATGGGTTGGTTAAAAATGTTTAAAATAAAAAAATAAAACTGCATATTGTGGATATGATCCACAAACAATTTACTCCAGAATACTGGGCTTCAACTGGACTGTTCTGGAGTAAGTAGCTTGTAGACTGTAGCCATAGCACAGCTGCGGTCCACCGGGAACAACCGTCTTGATGTCTCCTAGGTGTTGCGGGGGGCTACAATAGAGAGGGTGTTCTCGGTGGCAGCACCTAGGCTGTGGAACTCCCTTCCAGTGGAGGCCTGGGTGGCCCTGGACCTTGCCTCATTTTGACGACACGACAGTGCAAGACCTGGCTGTTACACCAGGTCTTTGGTGAGGCAGGTGGGTGAAGGGTGTGTGGGGAGGATGGGGGTTTTATTTTCTTATTCTTATGCTTCCCTTTTATGTGTATTTTGTGTATATTTTTTAATGAAGTTTTAACTTTTGTAAGCCACCTCGAGCTGCCGAGGCAGGAGAAGTGGGGTATAAATGATTTTATTTATTTATTTATTTATTTATTTATTTTTCATCAATCTATAAAGGCTTTGACAATCTCACTTAAGTGACGACCCCAAATAAATAATTTCTATCTGCATGTAGAGGAAGAGTCTTATTAGATGGTATTTAGAAAAAGACAGTTTTATCTCACTCAAAGGGTGTTTTCAGACATGACAATGGCATGAATTTTCATGCTTTGCCACGCGTGGAAATTTGTGCTGTTGTCACATCTGAAACAGCTGCCAGATGTTGGCCCGGGGTGTAGCATGGGCTGCAGTGGCGTTTAGCCTAGACTGTGACTCTGGCCCATGGCCAAGTCACAGCCCAGGCTAAGTGCTACTGCAGCTGTGCTATGGCTGCCTGAACCGGGGGTAAAGCAGGCTGTCATGTTTGATGACTCACTTACACTTACCCCAGTCTGGATCTGCAGAATATCTGGGCAACCATGGTGCCTCATAGGCCACCGTGGTCACCTGTCAGGGAGGGGGCAGGGTTGTTCTTTAGCAGAGGGGGGTTGGAGCCTTGAGGAAACATGTCCACATGTTGCCCTGCCCTCTCCCTGATCACTCCCTGGGCCAACAGCTGGCAGCCAGGCCAAATCCTGCCCGGAGTGAGGACCCTCACTCTGGGCAGGATTAAATCCTAGCAGCGCTTGGCGCCATCATATTTGAAAACACCCAAAGAATTTATTTACAAAACTTGTAAAGGACTTATTTACAAAAAGATCTTGTCATGCTTAGTTTGACTTTGGTTTTGGAAATACCTTTTAAAGTGGGAGGTGCCTTTTCCTCCCATAGTCCACTTTGATAATTAGTATAAACTCCATGGATCACATAGGAGTTGGGGTGAGCATGATTAATGGATGTGCTCAGGACAGGGAAAAGAAGGGAAGGGTTCAGATCATGGATCTATTCCCTATTTTAAGTGCATGTCTTCATCTCTGCTCCCCTCCTCTGAGCTCACTTTTTCAGTCCTTGAGGGCAGCGACTAGGTCTATGGGTCAGATCCAGGAATTGGAAAGAGGCCAAATAAAAAACAAACAAAACAGTTTTGGGCTGGCTTTGTCCTATGGTGAAAGACTTGCTTTAAAGACTTATGAAAAGACCTGTGGGTTCCTTTGGTACCCAGTCATTCATTATTGTATCGAGTTATGTACTGGTGTGTGAGCCCGGCATACTTTGTTCCTGTACAGTTGTCAGGTACAAGTATGCACTTATTGGATAAAGGTGCTAGACTCCTGGATTTTGGGCAAGTTCTTTGAAATTAGCTAAAAAGAATTAATGCAACATGTGTGTCCACTGTATCCAGTAAACATTGTGACAGATGTGTTTTATAAGTGCAAACCAGACTCTATTTTCATCAGCCACTTTGGGCATTGGACTGGTGTGGAGGCTTCCTGGCCCAGGGTGGAAAACCATGGTGGCCACTTTCCAGGTCAGCAGGGGGCACTTAACTAACATGCCTGCAACCCAGGTGGACGCCGAGCCATCCCCAGCTTTCCCCCCGCTACCAGCATCCCACTCTCCACCATGACGGGCATCCATAGTGGCCAATGACAGGTAGCCATGGAGTCTGGCCATGGCGGCCCCTGCTCCATGGCAGAGGTGGTGGGGTGAACAGATGCATTGGCCCACTTTGGCCAGCCTGGACAGCCCTTGGCCTGGAATGTGTTCCCTGGATCTTCTGGGGGATGCATTCTGGGCCAGCTGCCTACCTCACCCGGGACACTAGCAGGTCAACATCTGGTGGCGAGGGAATATATGTGCAGCTGAGTCCTCAGCCCAGGTGGGCCATAGTAGGTCCATGTCATGTCTGTTTTTACCAACACTGTGAAAGGGAGCGCCTTTCGCCAATTACACCTGGTACGTCGGCTATGGCCCCTGACAAAGGACACGAACTGGTATTGGGGGTGGGGGGTGGCAGTTGGCCGGTCAAGGGCCACAGAACAGCTCTTCCTCCCCTCCCCCATGCTTGTGGGGGCGGGGCCTGGGGAGGCTTCCTGCAGGGCTGCTCCCCATAACACCGGGGGCTGCCAGAGACCGTGATGGAGGCGCATGGCGGGGGTGCAGCTTGAAGGGGCATGATCAAAGGGGCCTGCCCTTTGGTCATGCCCTTCGGTTGGGCCGGGAGGTTGGGATGGAGGGGACACTGGTGGAATTACCCAATGCACGTTTCGTACTGGTAAATGTTATGAGGAGGCCTCCTTCTCCCTCCGGTGAGAGAGGGGTGGAGAGGAAGGACATCCCCTGCTGGCATCAGTGGATGTAAGAAAGTTTGGCTTGTAATATGCTCCCTGGTGTGAGCAGGGCACAGTGTGATATGTGATGATACCAGTAGAATGAGCATTGGGATATGTTAGTTATGTATATGTATATTGTTAGATGTAATTATTAGTAGAATGTAAAATTGGATAGTAGTTTTTCTTTGTATTGTGTTGTACTGTAGTGGTGGTTTTCCCCTGTGTGGAATAAAGGCCCAATATTGTATTTATATATTGATGTTAGCCGCCTCGAGCCAACTTGG
Organism: Sphenodon punctatus; assembly: GCA_003113815.1. Classification (NCBI taxonomy): domain Eukaryota; kingdom Metazoa; phylum Chordata; class Lepidosauria; order Sphenodontia; family Sphenodontidae; genus Sphenodon; species Sphenodon punctatus. Next base: position 620,854 of record QEPC01012556.1, read on the forward strand.
GTTGGAAGAGTGCGGGGTATAAATAAAAAGTGTAATGTAATGTTTCAGACTCCAACCTGGCCACCATCATCCATGCTTTCATCACCTTGAGATTGGACTACTGTAACGCACTCTACATGGGGCTACCCCTGGTGATATTTCAGAGACTGCAGCTGATGCAGAATGCAGTGGCCCATCTTCTAACGAGGACGGGTCATCGCGAGCACATTTCACCAGTGCTCCGTTCTCTGTAGTGGCTGCCTATTTGTCTTCTGGGCTTGATTCAAGGTGTTGGTAATGACCTTTAAAGCCCTTAACAGGGCTGGGCCCCGTCCACCTGCGGGACCACCTCATGCCCCGGGTAGTGGTACGACCCTTGCGGTCAGTCGGGGACGCCTGACTCAAAGCCCTCTGGGTTTCCCGGGTGGTGACGATGGGGAGGGCGTTCTCGGTGGCTGCACCTAGGTTGTGGAATTCCCTCCTGAAGGAGGCCCGCTTGGCCCCATACCTCCCCTCCTTTCGGAGACAATGTAAGACCTGGTTGTTCCACAAGGACTTTGGGGAGGGAGACGGGTAGGTGGGTGGGTGGTTGGATTTCCGCTCTTTTTAGTATTTTATGGTTTTAATAAGTTTAGTTGGTATTTTGTATAGCTGGTTTTATTATTTTATGTTTTAACTTGTGAGCTGCTCTGAGTTGTCTGTGGACGAGTATAGTGGGATAAAAATGTAAGGAATAAATAAATAAATAAATAAATAAATTCACCCTTGCAGAGGGTAAAATACTCTATTGCCCCCAGTTTAGTCCAGTCTACAGGGGTGAATAAAAAGAGGCAAGAAGCATATTTGAACCAAAGAGTTGACAGGAATTCCAACAAATATTAAAAATGCCACCTTTCTGTGTCACAAGGTCTAATTTGTACTGACAATGGGTGTTTTAACACACACATTTCTCCTGCATGTTTGCTGTTACATCCCGAGCTGTCCGTTGACGGGAGGGGGGCGTGATATATATTTTAATATAAAATATAATAATAAAAATAAACAAACATCTGGCTCTTTGAACTTCTGGATAGAACTTCTCCCAGAACTTTTGTGTGTAAAAGGTTCTCCTGGTAAACTGCTTTGCTCCAGGCAGCTGTGGTCACTTGGTTTCTATGGCAGTCCCTCACTTCTACAGCTGTGGCTACTTTAGACTGTCTCCGGGCAGTGTTTGTGTGAAGAATGCATCCAGAAACTGCCTCAGGGTAGTGTGTGTGTGAATAATGGATCCAGAACTTACTTGTGGACTTGTAAAGTAAACCCAGAAGATTGAAAAATCTGGAACTTTAAGGTGTGTGTAAAAATGCCCTCTGACTCCCAGCCCTCTGGCCTACATACAAAACTGTTTTTCCTTCTGCTACCAGTACAAATTCAGCAGTAGAGTTGCAGGAAAGGCAGAATTTCTGTCTCATAGAATATTCCAGAATTGTAAGGGTTATTTTCATCCCAAAAGAAGAAGAAAAGTTGAAATATCAGACTTATTTGTAAAAGGGAAATGAGGAAAAACTTCTTCTTTTCTTGCCTACTGGAAACAAACAAAAACTCCACTTTAATTTGCTCTGGGTTCATTTTGGCTAGCCAAAAATGGAAAGGCCTTCCTTTCTGCTGCAGTGCTGGATAGCTGTGGAGGCTTGCTTTGCTCCCCGCTCCCCCAGCCTTGTTCCAGCCTTACCTAGCTTTGCCCTCATTGACTTCAGCTTTGCCTTCCTAATATCTCATTCTTGCATCCTGTTCTCCAGCCTCAAACCATTGGCTTTTGACCTAGCTCTGTCTCCTAACATTGATAGCAAACACCTGACCCAGGAACCCCTGCCATGATCCAGATCCCTGACACTTGCATGCTGTTTTTCAACCACACATCCCAAATGGAATTTGCATCCGTTTGGGGCAGGCTAACTAAACATTTTGTTTGAGGACAAACCCAAATGGAAATCCTTACAGTCAGTTATTATTATTTTTAGTTCAGTTCTGTGTGGTTTGTGTTTGACCAAAATTTGAATTATTTTCACTGGAAAACACGTGCCAAAAAAGGCCTTTTACCACAAAAAAATCATTTTTGATTAGGAAAATTGATCAGAAATCTTCTGACCAGTCCTATTCAGCAGTTTAAAATATATTTACAGAAGTTGGTATTGACTAACATTAGACTTACCTTTACATCTTATTTTCAGATTTGTGCAAAACATGGATTTCACAATTTAAAATAATAATAATAATAATAATAACCGAAACCCCCACCTAAAATTAAAAGCCTGGCAGGGAAACAGAAAATAATTGGATCATTCACAAAGGGATGAGGGACCTCATTATGAGTCTGCTGGGTTAGTAAAGATTGCCTTACCTGCATCACAGGTTGGGGGACTTGTTTCACTAAATAAAAAGCATATGATGTTGCTTCAAATAAGTCATTTCAACTAACAAGGATTAAACACTGGTGTGTGCTCTTTGCCTCTGAGCTCTACAATAGATCCTAGCTGGTCCTGTACAGGTTTTTGAGGTGACCTTACCGGGAGCCTTATTCTTGGTCAGTTTAGTTTATTTCGTGTAGCCTCAGCCATAGTGTATAATTAAAAAAAATACATAAGCCAACAAGGCATATACAAAAAGGAAACAGATAAGCAAATCTGAAGTATAAAATAAAACTATGTATCGAGCATACAGTACAACAATTCTTATAAATTAAGCATCATTTACAGGTTTAAAAGATGTTTAAAACATCTATTAAAAATGACATAACTGCCTGCATTGTCTCCATAGATTTGTCTAACAAGAGAAATCTCACTATTTCAGAAGGTGATCTGTCAGGGAGATGTTCTAAAAACGTTGCCCACCAAAGAGCCCTGATATTGTCATATAAATGGCAATGGCATATAATGTGTCCCACGGATTCCATTTCAAGATTATCAAAGGGGCAGAGTCTCTGATAATAAGGCAGAGCTCCAAATCTCCCTTCCAAAACCCACGTGGGTAAAGCTTTAACCTAGCACACGTGAATAAGTATATCTTTCTGAATGAGCAGGCAGATGATAAATAATTTGCCTGAGCTGCTACATTCGGAGTCAGATCTATATAGTGTGCTAAAGACCCACACAAGTCTTATTTTGTCCTGTGGTCACCGGCAGAAGAGGCAGCCCAAGTTCAATTTTGTTTCTTGGGTAACATTCTTCCCTTTCCACAGTCACCACAGGCATATGTCCTATTTAAGTCCTCAGAATAGGACTTATGTGGGTCTCAAATGGTTCACAATCCTATCTCTGAATATCTCCTGACATTTGTCAGCTGAGAGAGTCTTACATTATGCTGTGAATGTCATGCTACTGCTTGCTTACTAGCTTGCAAACACTAAGAATCGTCAATTTCATGGATCAGGAACATTTTGACAAAAACAAACTGTTCCTTTAGGAAATTTAATTTTTAGCAAAGTCCCCTTCGCCACTAAAATGGCGGCGATGGGGCATTTATCTAGCCCTCCCTGACTGGGGCAAAGAGGCACAGGGGGGGGGGGAGGGAAAGGTTAAGCCACAGCTGGGAGTCCGCTAGAGGGCTCTCCAGCAGAGTGCCCTGCTGCTGGGCAGATTAGAGAGCAGCGTATAGCAACGGAGCACGTAGTACTGGTGTGAACCCGCCCCTTGTAGGAGAGGCAGGGTCACGTAGCCAGAGGAGCCATTCGGCGGCAGACAGAGGAGAAGTCAGCCCCACCCATCTCACCTCTATCACTGTGGTTTAAGGACCAGTCGCCGGTAGAGGGGCCAAGGAGGAATTTTGATGATTAGCCTGGTTGAAGGATTGCTTGTTTCACCTCCTGAGCAGTGCAGAGTTAGGCTAAATAGGTTGTTTTGTTAATTTGGCCACCGAAGAATAGCAATTTGAACCATAATTCGAGCAAAAGTGCAACAATTGGAAAAATAATTAAGAACAAATTGGACGATGGAGAATAAGGGTAATAATGATTGGAATTATCAGATTGGAGAAATCGTCGCATTCTGCAGAGGTCCAGTATGTGATAGAAGGTTAAATAGAAATTAAGTAGGATATTATGAGACATCTCCTTAAGGGATGGGGAAGTGGTACCCAGCGTGATGTGGGGCGCAGCACACGCTGGGGTCATGACTCTGGGAGGGATGGGGTTTAAATGGCCGGAAAGGACATGCGCTGCCAGGAAACCACTCACCTCCTGGCTCATGCCTACAGTCGGGCTTGTTCCCCCGTTTCGGCCAGAGCCATTGTGTTGTTGAAGGGGGAAGTGATGGATAGCGGCACTGACGCTGGAGGGCACATCCACGTCGGTGACCAAGTTTATAAAGTTAATTGTTTGTAGCTAGCATACTGGACCCAGAATTGTCAGGCAATTTACCCACCGGCCTCTTGATTTTGACAATAAAGAATGCAGCCAAGTTTTAAACCAACACAGGTCTCCGTGTCTCATTTGGGTGTGCCGACAAAGGGCTTTTAAAACAAACAAACAAACAAACACCAAAAAAGTCTTTCTGAAGAAACATTCTCAAGCAGTCCTACCTCCAACCAGCACTACCCCACAGGCTAAGTGACTATAGCTATTGTGATGGACATGCTCATCATGTCTACACCCCTCACAGACAGAGCCAGTTTAAGAGAGAATGTGGTTGCCATGTTGGTCCCAAATGGAAGAGATGTAGTGTTTCTTTATTACACCATCAGCAGGCAAAAGTGGTGAGATGCAAGATACCCATTTTAAAAGGCAGCAACCTCTTTATTTTGACTTTCTTTTCAATCGGCTGTATCAGTCACTTATTTTGTCCAGTGCCTACCTCAGCTCCCACAACCACTCCTGAGACTGTCCTGGCTTGCTACCAGTGACGTCTTTGAACTGGAAAAAACAAGCGCTCCACCATTGGACTTTCACCTTCTCCTCAGCTTTTACCTGGCCACCACAGGCCTGAGAGAGGAGACAAACAACCAGACGAGTCACTGACCACTTAGCCTTGTGAGTGGTATAGCCTCTTTTCCCCTCTGGGTAGGAGGCAAGCCCATGTGTTGACTCAGCCTTCAAGGCCACCCACCCCACCTATGCATAATATCTCTCACTTTGTCCTTAATTGCTTTGGTGCGCCCTAAACTAGCATGTAAGTCTCATTCTCCCACCAGGACAAATGGACTCTGTAGCAGATTGGTTAGAAACCCCAGCTCAAAGTGACAGAGAGCCGGTAAGCAGTGCCAATAGACAGCCTGCAAACAGCACAGCTTTGGTAGCCCACAGCTGCCTCATTAGCTAGGAAACTTACTAATCAGGGAGATAGAATGGGGCTGTAGTTTCCCTCCTGATTTAGGAAAACCAATCTGAATCAAAGGAGGAGCTTAAGAGAGCCAAGAGCCAGCAGTTAGCTAGTTGGAGTTGGCAGTTGCCAGTAGGAGTTGGGAGTGAGAGGAGCTGAGTTTGGTCACCAAGTCAGACCACTTGAGAAGCTTCCTGATAAGCTTGGGAGAGAATTTGTCCAACCTCTTGGATAAGAGTAAACTACACCACCCAGACAGCCAGCGTGGGAAATGCATGTGGGATCTGTGCTGGATTTTGAAATGATAAAGAGGTCTCAGGCCTGATACGGGACTTTGTTATTTGGGAAGAGTGAAAAACGACCTGGATTTATTCTGAAAGCCAAGGATGCTTATTTTGTTGTCATTTAATTTGGGGGACCTGCCTTTTTGGGAGAAGCCCCATTCCTGGTGTGTTGTAAGGGGAGATGGGAGACCTGATATAAATTGCCCTCAGAGGAGCCAGTACTTATCGTTAGCCTAGAAAAAGCCCAAACTTTGTTGCAGGCCTCATAGGGCCAAACTGGGCTATAGACCTAATAAGGCCAGGTTGTATTAAAGCCCAGACAGGGCCAAAGTGTGAAATAGCCCCAAGAGGACCAACTTAAGGTGGAAATTTTATGTGGTGGGTCAAGCTGGTTCCCCTAGCGTCTCCCCATAATGTCTGAGAGCCAAGACCCATCCACAGACTCCATTGTCCTTGAATAAATCATGGGATAAAAATGTGGTCATAGGTTCAGAAATCTAGGCAGGCTTGATTGGGGTGCGGGATTGGGGAAAGAACTGTCATTTTGGCCATGCATTTTAAGTTCCGAAAAGTCCCAGAAATGGACAGAAAATAATGGAATGTAACTTAGTTCATTTTGTATTAGTGGGGTGTTTGGGGTCTGGTGTGCAGGGAATTGGGGGGGGAGGATGGTGGATCTTGGATAGGGTGGGTACAGTGCTGTGGGCAGGGAGGGCAGAGAAAATTCTCATCCCAAGCCTTGGATTACTTTATTCAGCCCCCTGAAATGGCCCCAGAAGAGGTAGAGTGCCCCTGCTGCTAGGCCCGAAGCGATAGCAAGTGATCTTGATCGCTTTTGTGGTTTTGTTTTGCAATTGTTTGCTGTCACTTTTTTGTGATTCCAATTTTGTTGTCTGCCTGCCACCTACTTGCATGCACACCAGCAATTCATCACCATTGGTCTGCGGTATTTGTGAGCTGCCAAGATGATTGTCATGTCATGTGTTCATGATTTTGCTCACTCCCCACCCCCCATTCCTCACTGCCAGCCCACTTTCACTCCTCACCCCATGGCCCTAGCCTGCTCCCAAACCCATGGTCCCAGCAACTCCCAGCCAACTCCTCATGCTCCTCATGCCCCTGGTCGCAGCCTGCTCCCAAACCCATGGCTCCAGCAACTCTTGGCATGCTCCCCACCCCCATGGTCCACACTTTCCCTCGGAAAGCATGCATTAGCATGCAACACTATGGATTGATCTTAGCAAACCTGGGTAAAATAACTTCAGTGGCTCATGCTGCTATTAAACTTCAGGACCTGTATGTACCTTCAAAAAATCCACCGATTACCACTGACCAATGGCATGAATCTTGTTGTCATGCATATCTGCATTGCAGGTATGGGATTTCCATTTGGGATGGAAATCCCAAATCTGACTGAATGCTTCTTAAACTGATGGAAGTAGCAAGCCTAGCCTGGCCAGCCTTTCTGGAGCACACACATAAGCAGGAATCCAGTCACAGAGCCCCCATATTCATGAATGGGGATCAGAAACCACCTCACCATTAAATTAGCAGGTGATAGGGCCTTTGCTATGGCAGGCCATCGGTGGGTCTTTTTAGACGTGACAATACCATGGGTGGCCACACTTTAAACTAAACTAAACTGCCTGAGTCAGACCAATGGTCCATCTTAGCCCAGTATTGTGACAATTGACATGGCAGCAGGGGTTTCAAGTTTGGGTTCAAATCTGGCCCTTCCAGGGTCTCTGGCAGAGGCCATCCTGGCATGCTACCTGAGACCCCTCCAGGCCCCCGGTGGAGGCCTCCCCCAGGTGTGCTACCAGGGATCCTGAGGTGGTGATGCTGGGGATTGAACCTGGAACCTTATACATGCAAAGCATGCACTCTTACCGCTTGAGCTATGCCCATACATACAAGAGGTATCTTGTATGTTTTATGTAACCTTCCTATCTCCTGGAAAATATCTGGAAACATCTCCTCTATGTTTTGCCCCTTTTCAGCATCCACAGCATAAGCTCTTTTAATCAGATTTAACTGTATACATGTTTCTAATCCCAAAATNAATAGCGCAGACTAAACCTTGCCATGGTCTGGGGAGAGCCCTGATTCCGTCCGCAGAAACATCTGGTGGGCGAGATCAGATGTGATGGCACCACAGGTGGCCACACAAGTTAAAGTGTGTGTGTGTGTAACTTGCGTGGCCACCTGTGGTGCCATCACATCTGATCTCGCCCACCAGATGTTTCTGCGGACGGAATCAGGGCTCTCCCCAGACCATGGCAAGGTTTAGTCCGCGCTATTTACTTGGGCTCTCTGCCAAGTCACAGCATAGGCTAAGCACTGCTGCAGCCTGGGAAAGCCATCCCCAGACTGGGGTAGAGCAGGCTGTCATGTGTAATGGCATGCTTTACCTGACTCTGGTCCAGAGCTGGAGCTTTTACAAACAGGTGTGGTGGCCTCATAGGCCGCTGCACCCATCTGTCAGGGAGGAGGGTGAGCCGCGCTCAGCAGAACGGGGACAGAGCTGTGCGGACCACGCCCACACATCGCCCTGCCCTCTCTACGGCCTGGACCATCAGCACATCTGTTCGGTGGCCGGACCAGATCCTGCCTGGAGTGAGGGCCCTCACCCTGGGCAGAATCAAAGCGTGGTGGCTGATGGTGCCATCATGTGTAAAAACACCCATATTAAATTCATCTTTCCAGATGTTTGTCTCCATTTTTTTCTCATTACCTGCAAAAAGCACCTGAAATCTTTATTCTCCAAGTGTTTTTGGAAGATCCACTGCAGCGGTCGGGGTTCCCCAAGGCTCCGTCCTTGGCCTGCTCCTCTTCTCTATCTACACGCAATCTCTAGGCAAACACATTGCCTCCCATGGCTTCTGATACCACCTATACGCTGACGACACTCAACTATCTCTCCACTCCTTCCCTCTCCCCCTCTGTTCAAGCTCGTCTCACCAACTGTCTCTCTGATATCTCCACCTGGATGTCTCAACGCCAATTCAAACTGAACATGGTGAAAACTGAACTCCTCATCTTCCCTCTCAGTCCTTCCTCTCCCTCTTCCCTGTCAATTGCCATTGACAGGGTCTCCATCCTCCCTGTCCCCCAAGCTCGCAGTGTGGGCTTCATCTTCGACTCGCACCTTACCTTCAAACCCTACATTGACTCCATTGCCAAATCCTGCCGCTTCTCCCTCCACAACATTGCCAAGATCTGCCCTTTTCTGTCTGTCTCCTTTGCCAAAACTCTCATCCACGCCCTAGTCATCTCACTCCTCGACTATTGTAACCTCCTCCTCGCTGGCCTTCCCTCCTCCCACCTTTCTTCCCTTATCTCTGTTAAAACTCTGTTGCCAGGATCATCCACCTAGCCCGTTGCTTCGACCATGTGAAGCCTCTCCTCCCCTCTCTCCACTGGCTCCCTCTTCCTGAGCGTATTCTGCACAAGCTCCTCATCTTCACCTACAAAGCCCTTCACAACCTCGCTCCCCCCCTACCTCTCTGCCCTGATCTCCCTCTGAACCCCTGTTCAAGCATTCTGCTCCTCTTCCATCCCCTCCCTCACCCTCCCACGCCTCCCCTGCTCCCCCAACCACCTTCGTCCCTTCTCCCTCGCTGCCCCGCATGCCTGGAACTCCCTCCCTGCCCTCGTCCACCTTGCCCCACCCTCCATGCCTTCAAGTCCCTCCTCAAAACCCACCTTTTCTGCTCCGCCCTTCCTAACTCCTGCTAATCATCCCCACCCAGGATTATCCCCCACCGGTTAACTCCCAATTTACTGTAACCAAGCTGAGAAAGTGTACCTGAGCTCTCACATCCTCACAAATGTCGCATCCCTTGTCTCTCCCTCTGTTGCCCCTTCTCTGTCTCCCCTCCTCCTGTCTTTAGATTGTAAGCTCTCAGGCAGGGACCGTGTCTATCTTATTCTTTGTAAGCGCCAGATACATCACTGGCGCTATATAAATGCTTATAATAATAATAATTAATTAATAATAAATAGGCATGTGGTTTTCCCACACAAAGACCAAAGAAAAAGCAATCTAAAAATAGCTGTCATGAAAAGAGCTACCAAACCCTGCGAGACAATGAGGGAGCTGAGAATCTAAGGGGCTACAGGATTCCTCCTGTCCTCTTATGGGACCTACTCCATTCTTCTAACCCTCAAAGTGCAGTGCATCCTAAAGCCTGTACATAGTTTGAAATAACCCACTGCCTTGGCAGAAAATGAACTAACTGACAAGTGACCCACAATAGTTCTAGATGTTGTTTGACTACTGCAATGAAACAACTCCCTAAACTGCAGGCAGTAGTCCAAGAATATGAAGATCTAGTGGTAAACTGGCCCCCAGCTTAAACTCTTTGAAATTCCTCAAAGCCCCTGTAATAGGCAGAATGGGTTGATGGGGCAATCAAACCACGTATTGATTGGCAGATGATCTCCGTAATCCAAGGTCCCAGAGCATAAAAGTCAGTATCTGCAGTTAACAGAATTGCATAGCTGTCTGCTGCTATCTCACAGAAATGGTCCATATGGAAACAAAAAAAGGGATACTAGGTGTACATTTGGCAACAAATAGCACATGCTTATACAAGCAAGTGAGCACAAATGTTCTAACCAATTCTGTTTCTGTGCTTGATTTGGAGAGCTGAGAGTAAATCTCAGGTACTGTACGTAGCCATTTGTAACAAAAACATACTTGCTTAGTCTTGAACTCTTGCACCCATATGGTAATAGTTACCATTATGGGGGAAAACTTCAGGAATGTGAGGTTCCCCTAGTAATGATCTGAGCCACCCATTCTGGAGGCCATCTCTCTGTGCACCATCATCTCTTGTAATAGATGCCAAAGTCGAGTCTCCATGTTGCATCTAAGGGTGAATACAAAGGAGACAATAGCCCCCATTCGCCCCCATTAGGTGGGTGTTCATCTGTCCATTTGTTAGGTGCTTTCCAGATGTTCACCCCCACTGGCCACCCACCTGCCATAGAGCCCCCAGTCATGGTGGAATCTCAGAGCATGAGGAGCCTGCCATTTGGGCGAATGCGGGCTACTGTGCACCTGTGTGACCACCTCCATCTATTAGGGTGTGTGCAAAGAGGTCTGCCAGGAATATAGAGTCCTAGGTGCAGCACCTAGAGTGGTCCGAGGAGCGAGCACTCTTTCCACTCTTGCTCTCGCTGGTCTTTGAGTCTTTTGCTTTTTGGAGTGTTCCAAACGGCACTCCAGAAAGGAAAAAGAAATCAGAAGAAAGACTGGTGAGGGACAGCAATCACCATGGTAACCATGTATAAACTGGTCAAAAGGCACACTGAAGGGTCAAGAACGAAGGCTGTGGCTCCCAAACGTTTTACCTGTGTGACCCCATTTTGTGAGTTAAATATAACGCAATGACTCTGGACAGCAATGAGTTTCCCTCAAGGCTTCTATGTCAGTGGAGCATCAAACTGTGCAGAACTGTATATAATTGAAAGAGTTATATAAGTGAACCAAATCCCCTTTGGGTAGACACATCTGTGCAGCCAAAATATTGTTCCCGGCCTGTGTTCATGTTCAAACTTCTCATGTAACTATGGCTCACCTGTGCCAGAACTCTACACCATCAGTTTACCCTGCATATTTTTGTCATTTAGCTTGATGGTTGCCAGACAATCAACGCACCAGGCTGGGCAGACAAAACCTGTTAGAAAAAAATCAACAAAGAAATTGGCCTACGTACAACTTCAACAGCTTGGGCTTAGATCTTTGTATTAGAACTGTAGAATCTCCTTGACCAAATATACAACAGGAAAACAGATACCTTATGGTTAGTGCATAATCACAATTAATAGCCTCCATTCAAAAATATATGCAAATCCCTATTCAAAAGTACATTCCAACCCCAATCAGGGAATGGTTAAGATTTTATATACATAGAAAATGTTTAGATATGTACCAAGCTATTTTTCTGTATTTTATAGTAGTGAATCTCTCTATTTCAAGTCAGTAGTGTTATGCCAGAGATTGCTTTCCCTCTACCTCTCTTTTTAAAACAAACAAATAACTGTTTCTTCCTTTTCTTATCTGGGTATTACGTTTTCGAGTTTGGGCACATGGAACAGGCATTTAAGGGTGAGGAGGGACAAGACCATAAAGGCAGCCCGTGCGTTAGCTAGAGCTGCTAGTCTGTCACACGGAGTACTGCTAGTCTGTCACATGGAGGTCCTGCAGGTTTACAAAGCTAAGGTTCCGCCAACAGCGTTGTTTGGCTGTGAAATTATTCCACAGATAAATATGCCTGTTTTGGAGAAGGGCAAACTTACTTTTTGAGGCGTTTCTTGCAGGTAGGGAATGATGTTCCAGCGGCTGTCCTAAGGGCCGAGACTGGGGTAGTTTCATTTATGGGGTTGTCCAAAATGTCTGTTGTTAGGTATTGGGTGAGGTTGCTCTCCCAGCAGGAGTCCACACTTATCCAGCAGGCCCTAAGAGAGGAATTGACCCATCAGGGGCCAAGGGTTTACCCATGGTTAGGTTATCTTCAAACTATATTTGATAACCTGGGTTTTTCCTTCCATTATTTTGTGGGTAAGTCTTTCTCTGCAATTAAGAGTGAGGTTTGGAGGCGGATATTGGATATCCAGTACCAGGAGGATATTGCCAGAGTGGCAAATTGAAAAGTTGCCCCTTTGTTAGGCCAAATCAAATCTATCTTCAAATTCAAGTCATACATAGACGAATTGACCAATAGAAACATGAGCAGGGCATATACCCTTTTAAGTTTCCAGCTGGTCCAAACGGCAGTGATGGAGGGCAGGTTTACATCTGTGGCCTATAACCTCCGCCACTGTGCGTGTGAATTGCAGGAGATCGAAACTACACAACATCTCCTTCTGAGATGTCGTTTTTTTAATAGTCTCAGAGCAGTTTGGATTACTCCCTTAATCTCTGAATTTTTGGGGCACCACCAAGATTTTATTTATCAGTTGTTACTTTCGTCCCCAGATGCCATCTTGGCAGTGGCCTCTTTTGTATGGCTCGCTGCTAAAAAGCGCAGGCTATTGCTCGCAGAGGAGCTCTATTAGCAAGGAAGGGGTGGTTTTGATACGTGGTGCTATTCTCTTCCTTGGGCATCGCATTTGGTCTTTGAGTGTTTCAGCTGGCCAATGGTTGGTTGCCCAAGGGTGGTAAGCATTGGTATTTTTATGGGGTTCTATGATGCATGTATGGCGTGATTTGACTGTATAATTACCTAAGTTTATTGTGAATATATGTTTGCTGTATATTGTGTTTATAATGGTGTTGGGCTATAGTGGAAGCTAGTCTCTAATAAACTTTACTTACTGATGCCATTCACACAACATTCTGGTAGAATTTTGCAAACCTACATTCTAAGTCTTGGATGAAATCCTTACCACTCCCTGTACTCTTTGATGAATGATCTCTTGCTCTCTCTTCCACCCCAAGCAATGGGATTGAATCTGGACGTGTCAAATAGCAATGGTGGTGTGTGATTTGCAGAGCAGGGCAACAAAGGTGATCAAAGGCATGGAAAGGCTGAATATGTAAGATAACTGATAGTCAAAATAAAGTAATGCTTTTAATTAAAAGCACCATACCACTTAGGTGGTATATATGAAATCATTTTTTCGACAGCCTTTGTGGCAGAGCCAATGCACTACAATGGAAATTTCCATCTCCTCTGCTGTGGCAAATGCAGCTCATTTCAGCGCTCTCAAAGACATTGTGATCTCCTGTAGATAACAACTCTATTCAAACATTTTATTTGAATTTGATTTATATGTTTAACTTTGGACAAAGTATCAACTGTTCATTTCAACTGAAGCCTGAATTACAAACCTTTCCTCAGCTTTATTGATTTTGCACTAACATGAACTGAATGTGCTGGCGACGGCTCGTGTGAAAGTACCTCCCTTGGTATTTACAAGGCACTAAGTTTTGAAGTGGGAACATATGCTGCTATAGCCTAGCATGCCAAGGTATAATATCTTAAAGGAGTGTTCATTACAGCCTTTAAGCTTTCTGTTGTCAATAATTGTGGTTTTCTACACAGAAGATGTGTCGGAGATTGGAAAACAAAGGGCAGTAGAAGATCTGGAATACTGATAGAATAATGTGGTATAAAGTATAGATTTTATGGTGAGTTCACACCTTAGATATTGTGTGTAGTTCTGGCTACGCTGTCTCAGTAAAAATGGAAAAGATAAAGAGAACGGTAACCAGGGGTGTGCACTTCATTTGTATTATATTGATAACATTAACGAAATTTGTCATTTTCATTATCATTATTGCAATAACGATAACGACAAAAATAACGCAAGAATGATAACATAAGTTGTTGCTCAGTTAGTTATTGCCTGGCAGTTGTTTTTGGAGAGGGGTGGAGGCAGCAGACATCGCCGAGCCAGAAACAGCGTTGAACTGGGTCTGTGATGGGAGGGGAAGGACCTCATGGATGTATCTCTGGCTTATTGTGAATTAGACCCATGCCCATGCTGGCTGGTCAAGGCCATCCAGGAGACATTAGGGCCATTGTTTGTGGGGATTGTCAATGCCTCTCTGGGGGAGGTTAGGGTGCCAGACTGCCTTATGGAGGTGCTGGTGCGGCCCCTGCTCAAGAAACCATCATTGGATGTTGGTGTCCTGACCAACTATCGGCCGGTCTCTAACCGTCCCTTTTTAGGGAAGGTTATTGAGCGGGTGGTGGCTTGACAGTTGCAGGAGCACCTGGACCAGATTAACTTTCTCAATCCCTTGCAGTCAGGTTTTCACCCTGGATATGGCACAGAGACTGCACTTGTGGCCTTGGCCGATGACCTCTCCGTGAATTGGACCGGGGTCATTAGACCCTGTTGATCCTATTAGATCTCTTGGCTGCATTTGATACTGTTGACCATGAGCTGTTAGTGACTCGGCTGCGGGACCGGGCAGGGATTGGCGGGACTGTTCTTGAGTGGTTCCACTCCTTCCTGGCTGGGAGAATCCAGCGTGTGTTCCTGGGTGATTTTTCATCTTTTCCCTGGGGCCTCACGTGTGGAGTCCCTCAGGGTTCTATCTTGTCCCCTCTCTTGTTCAATGTGTACATGCAGCCTTTGGGGGAGGTTGTTAGGGAGTTTGGCGTATGGTGTCATCAGTATGCTGATGACACCCAGCTTTCTCTCTCACTTTCATCCGACTCAGACCCGGCAATCTCTGTGCTTACCTGGTGCTTGGAAGCTGTGTGGGATTGGATGAGGGTGAGCTGTCTGAAGTTAAATCCTGACAAGATGGAGGTGATGGTTGTGGTGAAAGCCAAGGGAGTGGTGGCTTCCATCATTGATGGAATTCGTCCTGCCCTGGTATCTCAGGTTTAAATCCTGACAAGACGGAGGTGATGGTCATGGGGAAAGCCGGGGGAATGGTGGCTCCCATCATTGATGGGATCCGTCCTACCCTGGTATCTCAGGATCAGAGTCTAAGGGTGCTCCTGGACCCACAGCTCTGCCTGGATGCCAGGTGGCGGCTATGGTGAAAGGGGCATTTTGCCAATTATATCTGGTGCGTCGGCTTCAGCCGTATGTCTCGGACTCTGACCTAGCCACAATCGTCCATGCTTTTATTACCTTGAGATTGGACTACTGTAATGCACTCTACGTGGGGCTACCCTTGGTGATGGTTTGTAGGCTCCAGCTCGTGCAGAATGCAGCGGCTCGTCTCCTAATGGGGACGGGCCAATGCAAGCATATTACACCAGTGCATCGTTCTCTGCACTGGCTGCCTATAGTCTTCCAGGCCCAATTCAAAGTGTTGGTGTTGACCTTTAAAGCCCTGAACAGCCTGGACCCCGCCTACCTTCCGGACCGCCTCAACCTCCGGGTCCTGGATCAGTCCCTGTGGTCAGCCGGGGGCACCCTCCTCGAGGTCCCCCAGGTTTCTCGGGTGTCGACCTTATGGAGGGCATTCTCTGTGGTCACACAGCGGTTGTGGAACTCCCTCCAATTGGAGGTCTGCCTGATTACCAACCTCCCCTCTTTCTATAGACAATGTAAGACCTGGCTGTTCCACTGTGCTTTTCCTGAGGGAGAGGGGGTGAGTGGGGTGGGTTAGGGTTGGGGGGTTTGTTGTTTTTATATTGTGTTTTAATAGTGTTTTAAATTATATGATTACTGTTTTAAATTGTTTTAATATGTTGTTAGCTGCCCTGAGATGCTTTTAGCAGGAGGGGGCGGCATACAAATTTTATTATAAATAAAATAATAAATATAAATAAATAAATTATAAATAATGGGCAGTGCAAGCAGCTTCCAGGCAGTTGCATGGCACCCTGTGATTGGTCAATGCCTACTGATTCCCAGAACCAATCATGGCGCTCTGGGGAGGGCACTACAACCCTTTATATTGCAGAGCCCGGCTGCTTGACTCTTGTTCTGTGTTAGCACTTGCTCTGGCAGGTTGTGTTTGCAGAACTGTAGGAATGGGCGAACAGATCGCGATTCGGGTTCGGCAATTCGGTTCGCTTGCCGTGTTCAGGTTCGGCCATTTGGTTTGGGCATTCGGAAAAAGTATCATGAGAGGCCGTGATTGCACAGGAAACTGGAAATTCGAGTGCATGTGGAGCTTGTGTAGGTGAGAGCATGTGTGTTGTGGCTGGCTGGGTGTTTGGTTGTGATTTGTGTGTTTTGGCTGTGTGGTGTGTGTTGGTTTTGGTTTGGCTAGTTGGTGAGTGTTGGTGGGTGCTGTCTGTGTGTGTTGGCTGTGTGTTTAAAAAATAAATAAATGGAGAAGGTGACCAGTGCCACCACCATTAAATGCCGGGCCTGGGGAAAGGCCAAGGTGGCGGAGCCGGTGGTGGAGGAAGAGGTTCCTCTGGCCGCTACTGGACCTTCGGTGGTGGAGGAGGAGCCAGAGCCGGTGGGTATAGGAGGTGCTACTGCCACTGCTGACAGGTTTGTAAACTTTTTTCTTACTTTGAGGACAAGAAATGTAAGGCTCTATCCGTTAGAGTTTGCTCACTGGTGTGCGGGTGGGTGTATGGGTGGTGAGCATCAGTCAGGCGCAAACAGTGGGCATCAGCGGGTAGCAGAGGATGTCTGCCACAGAGAGAGAGGGTACTGTAGTGTGGGGGGCTCTTCCAGCAGTCAGGCACATGCACGAGCAGCACCCCCACACAAACATGTGCCAGACTAGCAAAGGTCTCCACTCTCCAGTTGCCATCCCATTCCCTACGCACCCTCAAATAAGGGCAGGATTTGCACGTGCCAGCCACCAGGGTCTTTCTAGTTGCCATCCATAGTGCCCCAAGGAGGACAGGATTTTCACGTGCCAGCAAGGGTACTTCCAGTTGCCATCACTACTAGCACCCAAAGAAGGACAGGATTTGCACGTGCCAGTCAGGTGACCCTCCCATTGCCATCGTTACTAGAACCCAAGGAGAACAGGATTTGCACGTGCCACCCAGGGTCACATCTCCCATTGCTATCGCTACTAGCACCCCAAGGAGGGCAGGATTTGCATGTGCCAGACAGGGGCTCTCCATTACCATCCCAAGCACCCCAAAGAGGGAAGACTAGAGGCATCATCATAAATGTATGATATTACTTTGGTGTTCTTAATGTGTTCCCATCTCAGAGAGGAATCGGAGGCCGGCCCCAATGCTGGTGCCACTGCCAGGCCAAGGAGGACCCCTAGGCTGAGGTCACCAGTGACACCCCCAGACATTCGGCGGACAAGGTCGGATGTTTGGAGGTTTTATGACAAGGGCAACAGAATCACCACATGCAAGTTAAGGCACAGGGACTGGAACAACAGGGAATGAATTGCCCTATGACCTGTTAGGAATGGAAGTCCCCTGCAGAGAGAGATTGGCCTCCTAATTCATCCACTTGTGGAGACAGAATGCAGGCAGGGCTTGACAGACCATTGGTCTGACACAATAGGGCACTTCTTATGTTCTTATCTTTTTATGCTCTTTTTAGATCTGCCAGAAAAGATTCCGGCTGCAAAAAGAGGGGACTACATCGGGGCTCATTGCCCACATAGAGCAAACACAGGGCAGGAGAATGAGGCGGCAGGAGGAGTACTCTGGTGTGGCTGCCATGGAGCCTCAGCGCCAGAAGAAGGGGGGAAGGCAACCCCAAAAAGATGGCATTTAAGCCCTTTCCCCCCCCTCCAGCCCCAATGTGGAGACCCCCTGGCCCCAGGGGTCTGCTGAGGCCAAGGCCTTTCAGACAGAGTTAGAGAGGCCCACCTGGGACTTCGTGGCCGGCCTGCAGTAGACAGCAGCCACCATAATGAAGAACAGCCTGGTGGAGCAGTTCCAGGCATTCCAGGTGGAGAAGAAGAAGGTGGAGGCGTACGGCCAGTACGTCTCCGCTGAGATGGAACGCCTGGAACGATACCACCCGGCACTCTCCAGGTGGCATAGGGCCGTGGAAGGAGCCGTGGAGTTTGCCGTGGTCCATGGCTATGACCAACAAGAGTCCCAGGTGGCCGCTCCTCAGCCCTGTGCTGTACCCCAACAGTTTTTGCCTTTCCCTCAAGTCCCAGGGGACAGAGACTAATAGTTTAATTTATACGTTTCCTTTCAGTGTTTGCTTTTGTTTTCAGAACGTTGTTGTTGTTGTTGTTGCTTTGTTCTTGTTGCTGTTATTTAAATAGTTTAAATAAAAGTTGTTATGTTTCTTGTTACAAGCTTCATTTGACCTGTCCAATCTTCATTTGGTCTCTCCAATCTTTTATCCCTATGTGCTGAAGTTCTGTCTGGCAGGTGGTAGAATCTCATACAGCTTGTCGATCCCTACCAGCAGCACCTGCCACCCCATTTAGTGTAGTTATTAACCCAAAGATGTGCGGTGCCAGCAGCAGGGTCTCAACTTGCAGACAGCCCCCCAGGAGGTGCAGGGCTTGTGTTTGTGTGGGTGGGTGTGACAGAGAGAAAGAGAGACAGGCTCCTTGGCAGC
>QEPC01012556.1:645092-687417 GCA_003113815.1 Sphenodon punctatus
CCCCAAGCCCTCGCCCACCAACATCACCTCCGTCTTGTCAGGATTCAGTTGCAGATGGCTCGACCTCATCCAAGCCCCCACAGCTGACAGGCACTGGGAAAATAAAGAGACTGCATGGCCTGGGTCGATGGAAAAGGAGAGGTAGAGCTGAGTGTCATCAACATACTGATGACACTGCATGCTCTGAAACCCTCTCACGATCTCCCCTAATGGCTGTATATAGATGTTAAACAAGAGGGGGTACAGAATGGCACCCTTTGGGACTCCACACGTAAGGTCCCGGGGGGGGAAGACGTACACTCCCCCAAGACCACCCGGTGCATTCTCCCAGCCAGGAATGAACAAAACCAGTCCAAGACGGTCCCGCCAATACTGACACTGTCCCGCAAGCGAGTCACCAACACCTCATGATCAACTATGTCGAACGCAGTCGAAAGGTCTAGCAGGACCAGTAAGGTCTGCTAGAAGTCTAATACCCCTGATATGTTGCATAGCCTCGCTAAATGGGTGTATCAGCTCAGCAAGTGCTGAGTTAACATGGGGAGATACCTTTCTCCAGATGACCACTTTTGGCGGCGGCTAATTTCCTTAGGCCGGCTAGCATCTATGGCACATGAAATTTAGGAGATTACTAACCTAAACTAAGAAATAGGAATATTTTCTTATGTTCTTTAGATCTGCGACAAAACAATTAAGGGGGGGGCCCGCAGGGGACCACATCTGGCCTCATTTAGTCACATACAGAGTGACCACCTCACTTACATGAAGAACAGTGGGTGTGCTGGCAGTGGCAGACAGAGGGAGGAAGATCAAGGGGGACAGAGAAGGAAATCCCACAGGAAGAGGCATCCCTGTTCTCCTTCCTCCAGTTCCTCTGCATCCCTGGCCCCAAGTGAAGAAGACACCCCACAAGTGAGGGCATTTTGTGGGGCATTACAGAACACCAACAACAAATTCATTCAGGGTGTCCAGTCGGCAACGAGGGACCTTGAGGAAAGTCTGGTTGGGCAGTTCCAGGCGCTCAAAATGGGGGAGTGGCAGGAGAAGGCATACACCAATTACATCTGCAGTGAAAAAGAGGCTGTGGAGGCGTACCACCAATCCCTGGTACAGTGGCACGGAATAATGACAACTTTGAGGTTGCAAGGTGGCATGGGGCAGAGGTCCCCGAGGCCCCCACACCAGTTTCCCCTGCACCGTTGTCCCCTTTCGCTCATGTTTCAGGGGAACAATCTTAAGTATTGTTTTTTTGTACATAATTCAAATGTTTATTTTCTTAATTGTTAAAATGGCTTTTGAAATTATTTGGTAAAAGTTATATTTGTTAGTTACTAGCCGATTTTGACCTGTCTGATTTGTTATCTATGGTTCTGGCAATGGCAGGTGGCAGAATCTCTTTATATATGCAGCTTGTCAGTTCCCTACCTGACACAAAGTCAGGGCTTCAACTTGCAGTGTGCGCCCCAGAGTGGTGTAATAGCACCATGTGAGGTAGGTGGAATGGCAGGCGGGCACTGGTTGTTGGCACTACCCTATGTTACAGGGTGTCAGCCTGCAGAGATTTCCCTGGGGGATGGGGGGAGAATAATAAAAAGAGAGAGGGGGAGGCAGCAGCCCCATCCAGTGTTTGGGCAAGAGTGGTTGGAGGAGAGAGACCCAGGGGAAGTAATGTGCCACTGCCCCCTCACTCCGAGTCTGCACACACCTCAGGAAAACCCGGCAGAAGCAGGTTGACCTTGTGGAACAGCAACTGCTTGATCAACCCAGCACCCAGCCTCATACGGTGGGGACTCACAATGTCCCCTGCGTGAGAGAACATTCTGGTTGGTGGGCAGGACACTAGTTCCTATGCCACCCTACTTAGGGCCTGCCATACATTCCCATTCTCTGCCCCGTACTGCAGGGGATCGCTGTTGCAATCCAACACCAGCTCCTCTAGATACTTTGCCACTGACATCTCCACACTGTCAGGTTCCTTCTGCAGTTCTGCCTCTGCTGCTACAAACCTCCTCCCCAATCACCTTTGCCCACGCTGCCTGTCCTGCCATGGTCCAGTGGGCGATGACCACAAAGGAGCTGCTGCCGCTGGCCCTGCTACCAGAGCTCCTGCTGGGGGTACTCTGTATCTCCTCCCTCCTCCTGCTGCTTTGCCCCTCCTCATGACCCTGCTGCTGCCATCTTATGCCCTCTCTACTGCATGCACCTTCTCCACTAGAGTATGCTTCCTCAGAGTGAAGTCTGCTGTGTGAGATGCCACACTTGCCTTCACCCTGGGGTCCAGCATGGTGGAGAAAATTTAGATCTCCTTCCCAGTCAGTCAGTCGAAGCGAATCTTGAGCTCCTTCAACCTTCATAGCAGAGCCACCACCTCTGGTACAAAGCACCGCTCTGCTCCCCCCCTCCATTCTTAGTCAGTCAAGAAGCCTGCCATTTGCCTGATAAGACTACATACCATGGGGGTGATCTTGTTCAGGGTAGCCGTCGCCGCACTTAGGTTGGCCATCATGTCCTTAAAGGGCCTAAGGATGTGCACAGTCTGGGACCTCATAACCCATTCTTCCCATTCTAGCAGTCTTGTCATCCCAATCTCCCCTTCGAGGGCTACCTCATGCAGAACCTGCTGCTGTTCCACCAGACGCTCTAGCATGAGGTAGGTGGAGTTCCACCTCTTACTGACATCCTGCATGAGATAGTGTTGCTGTGCCCCCAACTCCATCTGCTTCTCCCTCAATAGACCCTGTGATTTTTCTGCCCTTCTCAATCAGCAGGGTAAGAGGGCTCCCGCTGCCATCTCCCTTGTTCTCCCCTGGGGCCAGGGCATCCTTCACCACTAGGTGAAGGGTGTGAGCAGCACAGGGGATGTAGACTTGGTTTCCTTATAAGCCATAATGTTCAGAAATACTTCAGTATTTCAGCATTATACATACATGATGCTAGGTTCAATTCAGGTGAAACCATTCAGGAGAAGGATCTTGGAGTCATTAATTATTTATTCATTATTATTATTATTATTAGCATTTATATAGCATCAGCAATGTACTGGGCACTTTACAAAGAAGAAGATAGACACGGTCCCTGCCTGAGAGCTTACAATCTAAAAACAGGGGGAGGGGAGACAGGGGAAGGGGAACAGAGACAAGGGATGTGACATTCATGAGGATGCTAGATCTCAGGTTCACTTTCTTGGCTTGTTTGCAGTAATTTGGGAGTTTACAGATAGCAGGTGGGGGATAATCCTGGGTGGGAATGGTTAGCAGGAATTAGGAAGGGCGGAGAGGAAGAAGTGGGTTTTGAGGAGGGACTTGAAGGTGTGGAGGGTGGGTGCCAGGTGGATGAGGGCAGTAAGGGAGTTCCAGGCACGCAGGGCAGAGAGGGAGAAGGGATCTGGTGGAAGTAATGTTCCACTGCCCCCTCACTCCGAGTCTGCACACACCTCAGGAAAACCCGGCAGAAGCAGGTTGACCTTGTGGAACAGCAACTGCTCGACCAACCCAGCATCCAGCCTCATACGGTGGGGACTCACAATGTCCCCTGCGTGAGAGAACATTCTAGTTGGTGGGCAGGACACTAGTTCCTATGCCACCCTACTTAGGGCCTGCCATACATTCCCATTCTCTGCCCCGTACTGCAGGGGATCGCTGCTGCAATCCAACACCGGCTCCTCTAGATACTTCGATAGGGGAGGCATGGGAGGGTGAGGGAGGGGATGAAGGAGGGGGAGTGGAGTGCTCGAGCAGGGGTTCGGAGGGAGATCAGGGCAGAAAGGTAGGGCGGAGTGAGGTTGTGAAGGGCTTTGTAGGTGAATACAAGGAGCTTGTGCAGAATGCGTTCATCTCATTATAAATCTTTGGTATGACCCCACTTTGAATACTGTGTGCCATTCTGGTTGCCCCATCTCTGCTATATAATAGAACTACAATATAATAGAACTAGTTCTATGATATAATAGAACCGGAAAAGGTTCAGAGAAGAGCAACAAGAATTATGATAGGGATGGATCGAATTCCATATGAGGAGAGGCTCAACAGGTTTGAGCTATTTATCTTGGAGAAGAGGAGAATAAGGGAGGATATGATAGAACTAAAATTTATAAAATTATGAGCGGTGTTGGAAAAGTAACAGGGAACGGTTGTTTGCCCTTTCTCACAATAAGAAAAAAGGGGAAGACTCTCTGAAGTTAAATGGCAGCACACTTTAAATGATCAAAGGGGAAGTACTGTTTCCATGCAGCAGACAATACAGTTGTGGAACTCATTAGATGAAAACAGACATAACGCTAACCACCGTTGGTGGTTATTTATGCATGTTGCAGGGCTGTATTGGTGCCCTATGCAGCCCTGAAACATGCATAAATGACCACCAAGGGTGGTTAAAGGGTGGTTAGTGTCATGTTTGTTTTCATCCATTGTCAGAGGAGGCTGTGAAATCCATCAGCATAACTAGCTTCAAACAGAAATTAGAGAAACGGAAATCCTCTATTCTTAGCGGATAGAGCCATAATATTGGGGTTTAAACCCCTGGCTACAGGTAGTTGAGAGTGGTTAGCGGATGATGCGTCACACCTGTATGACCTGTACATGTACTTCTCTTGAACGACTGTCTGGAGCTGACCACAGTCAGAGACAGGATGCTGGTCTAGATGGACCGCTGGTCTGATGCGTATAGTGCTTAATATGTTCTTATGTCTCTTATTTCAGTTTTAAACTCCTCCTGTCAACTAAATTATGGCATGTATGAGGGGTGTGCAGGGGTGGGAGTTGGGCTACTGTCTCCCATTGCACTGCAGACAAGTGAATTTATTTAAGATGTCAGATACAGCTTGCATTACATGAATTGTGGTCCCAAAGAAAAAAACTTAATACTTCATCCCCTAACTATTTCAGTTTCTATTTCACTCCATGGTAGACTTGAAACAAAATAATCCATGTCTCTTGGAATAGTCCCAAACGCTGAGAGATTCCTTTTTTGTGTGTGTGTACAGTAGCATAGGTCATAATGTTAAAATCAGAATGCAAGGGAGTCTTTTATAGTTCAAATGTTTCACATTTAATAATGGAGCTTTTGATCTAAACATTTGCCTGTGCCCACTGTTGCCAATAATAGTTTACAACGCTTTAGTATCTATCTAATTTTAAATAGGATATATATTGGTTAAAGCTTGTCCCAATTCAGTCAGGGCCATCCCACTGAGAGAAATTATTACACTGTCCTGGGGTGTTGCCTTCTGTGGTGGCACCTAGAAGGCCAGGCTGGCCTCATAACACCCCTGCTCTTCTGATTTTGTCAGGCAGCCACTGAGCCCCCAGGGTTTGCAGCCACACTGGAGTTTGCAGTGCTGGTTTGGGCAGAGGGAAGCGGTGCCTGCGATATGTTGCCCAGGGTGACAAAACACCTAGGGCTGACCCTGACTTCAGCTGACAGCTATTTATAGACAGGGCCTGTGTATTCTGCATTTCCACCATTTCTGCAGTAGTGGAAATGCAGAACACAAGGGGTCCGAATTATAGGATCTAAACTTAACTGGCAAGTTAAACACATAAGGTGTTAAGTTACAATGCATATACCGGCGTGAACAAAGTTTATATTGCTGAGAGTCACAAGACATGTTATATCGACTGCAGCTTCCCCCAATTCCAGTCAGAGCTGCTTTCCTCGGCTCCCCCTCGCATCAAAGCTCTAGCTTCCAGTCAGTCTTATGGGCTCGGGCAGTACCAAATTCAGCACGGGACACGCTCTCCCTGCTCCCATGGCGCCATGAGGATACAGTGGCTGAAATAACACTTTGACTTCTGAGGGAGTTATATGGGCACAGCCCAGGCAGTCCCTCTTCTGATGAGACCAGGTGCCCAAGAACCACACATAGCTCCCAAGCTGCCAGTTCCCCACCTCTGGCATATATTCTCTCTCTCACTGTGGGTGGGGGACTTTTTCTTTCATTCTTTCTTTCTTTCACTTAATGGTTAGACATCAATAATATCTGTTTTAGGAACATACTTCAACTTTTCCTAGTTTTTCCATGGCTATTAAGGCATAGGATTGATGCATAGGAGCCTAAGGGGTAGGGCGAAGCATCATTTTGAATAAATAGCATATAACAAATTACTGGTATTGATCTTTTTCAGTGCAACTTGTGTGTAGTGTTGTTGAAGTAGGAAGTTCTCTTTCAGTATTTTTCCTTGAAGCATTACTGTTGTATTTATTGTTCTATTCTCAAATCTTGATGCACTTTCAAACTTAGTGTAGGAAGGAATTTTGATTTGGAATGACTTCAGTTTTTCCATAGGCTCTGTTGACCAAACTTTATAGAAATTTAGAAAAAAACAAAACAAGAAAATCCCATCAAATTCACCAGATACCAAAGTTATTAATGTGGTCTAAACCCAGGAATTGATTATCAAGCAGCAACTGCTTTGTTTTTGAAAGAAAACTTCATGCCGAGAATTTTCTCTGCAGTGTCAATCAAAGTGACACTTGGAATTTTGTTGTATGAGCTAAGCTACTGGAGCTGTTGGAAGCAGGACTGGAGGTGAGCTGTTCGAATGAAATGGTAGCAACAGAGTCTCAAGAATGAAGCAAGCAGTCCTGTCTGTGTGTGGGGGGAAAGCTGATGAATTATATACTTCTTGGATTCTCTCCAGGATTCCAGTCTGTGTCATTAATCTGTAATGGCTGTGAATTCTAGAAAGAGCAACACGTCATGTGCAACATGTGCACCTCATATTTAAAGAAAGCCAAGCAAGTGTGGGCATTTTCAAAAGATGAAATCAGTCGCATATAGTTCCTAAACAAACCCAAGTTGTTTGCTCAGTGATTCTAGCTTGATTCTATGTGTTTGACAGTTGAAGTAAATTTGCTTAACCCTATTTAACTTCTATGTAATAAACCAAGTACTGTATACTCAATAGTGAAAGAGCTTTTAATTCTGGAGAATCTACAACAAATCTGGATAGCTCAAGTAAAAGTAGAGTTTAGGAAGTGCCGGATGATGTAAATTAGTGCATAGGTGACGTATGCCCATCTTGTCATTCTACATAGGTGTATGTCGGATACCATGTGGGAAGAATGGCTTATGCCACATTTGTAATGTGAAATGCATTCATATGACCACACACCTTGCTTGGGGTTGTCTCCATCATGTTCCCTATGGCAATACTGTTGTATAAGCTGCACTTCCAGGGCAACAGGGCTGCATAAATATGCAGATAATTTGCTCCACATACCCAGGAAAGGGCATGAAACCAATGCATTGAGAGAATGACCTTCATCTGTCATGGGGAAATGACTGAAAGGAAATGAGACCACAACCAGGAATTAGTATTTAGTGCCCTGTTCTCTAGAACAAGCTGGCAATGTGGAGCGCTAAGTCTTTTCAATAGCAAATGGGTTGGTGGTCACATTAAGATTGCATCACCCTATGCCTTCTTTTTCTGTTCTTAAAATGGACCACATGCTATAACATGTGGATGTAGCAAAATCTTGTATTTCCAACCTCGCTTTGCATTGCTGGAGGACAAGCAACAAAACTGACCAATAACAGGTAGAGGCCATTTTTAGACATTCATCAAATTCTTAGATTAGTTTTCATT
This sequence comes from Sphenodon punctatus, assembly GCA_003113815.1. NCBI lineage: Eukaryota > Metazoa > Chordata > Lepidosauria > Sphenodontia > Sphenodontidae > Sphenodon > Sphenodon punctatus. Next base: position 652,679 of record QEPC01012556.1, read on the forward strand.
TGCACGAAATAAACAGTCACAGAATCTTGCATGTTTAATGTTTAGAAGTGTATCATTTTGTGGATCAACGTTCCGTTATCATGCGCATGCATGGGCAGGTGCATTGCCAAGCTTTTCTAAATCGGCATATTCATGCAGGAATTAAATGTTTACACATGAATTCCAGATTTTCTCCCACAGATTTCTACATCCAGTTTTGTTAAACCCCGATGTCAGGGTTTTACAAAACTGGATTTAAATCCAGACATTTTCACATTGCATGTGCGAGAGCTGTTTAAAGTTGCTGCTTACTTGCACATTTATTTTCCCTCATGCACAAATTTTGGGTGTTAGCAGACACGCTGGCCTGGTTCAGCACACTTTGGCCCGACTGGGTAAGCATGATGTCTTAATGTTTGTTCTGGGCTTGCCAGATGTGAGCCTGGAATAAACCCTGTTTGGGGTGGTGGCTGAGCCAGAAATGTGGGCCTGGAACAAAGCAGACCCACAGTCCATGTCCAACTACAGCCAAGCTGGGCCAGAGTAGGCAGAACCAAGTGGGAAAATCTGTTCTCAGTCCCGCCTCCTCCTGGCATGGGAGCTTGCTATGGTGCCCAGGAAGCCATGGCTGCCTTTCATGGTGGAGGAGGGTGGGGCAATTCTGGGAGCGTGGGGTCATGGCTGAGCAGCTGCATGTTGCTCCCTGTTCCCTTCTTCCAGCCGGGTCAGGCTGCGGGGATGTTTATTCCTGCTGCCAGAGCTCACCTGGCTGGGGGAAGTCCTCTTCCCTCTTTTGGGTGGGACAGATGTCATCGTGACCACTGTTAACACCCTCTGTCTCATCTAAAAGCACCCAGAGAGAGGGGACGGTTGCTTGCTATGTTGTTCCCTAACATGAGTTTGAGACAAAGTAGGTGATTTTTTTTTATTAAACCAAGTGCAGTTGGTGAAGTTATGCAAGCTTTCAGGCCATGCAAGGCCCTTCCTCAGGCATGTAGGAAGTCAGAACTATATGCTCAGAAGTAGAACTTGTCAACTACAGTTAGGCTAATAAAAGATATTACATGTGCTATATAATTCTGACTTGTTACAAGTGTGAGGGCCCTGTGTGGTCCAAAAGCTTGCACAATCTCACGAACTACAGTTGGTTCAATAAAAGATATCACCTGAACTACTTTGTCTCCATGAAAGAACAAGTAAACCTTCATATGGCAAGCTTGATATTTATTTATTTATTTATTTATTTTATTTCATTAGATATTTAGCCTGCTCCCTCCTGCTACCAGCAGCTTGGGGTGACTCACAACATATATGTTTTATATTAAAAGTGGAGCTAAGAATCCCCCTCCCCCTTCCCAGCCTCCCACCCATCACCCGTCTCCCTCGCCAAAAGCCTGGCAGAACAGTCAGGTCTTACACTGTCTTTAGAAAGAGGGAAGGCCTGGGACCAAATGGTCCTCCATAGCCACACACAGTCCAGTGGCTGAGTATCAGCAATTCACCTTCAGGCTTCAAAAACTCCTTCCTTCAGGACATCTAGGTTAGGAACCTTCTCTGGCAGCCTCTCCATGTGCTCCTTAGCCAGGTCAGTCTGTGTGCGCGGATTCATTTTTTCTTGGCCAGGGAGATCCTTATTAGCACTATCCGCCTCCATTTCTCCAAAGCCTCCATTGTTAAGCCTGTCTGAGTTTATTTATTTCCCTTTCCCCCTTTTGTTTGTCTTTCTCTATGGGGCCTTTTCTTATCTGGGCAATCTCTCTTCAGATGCCCCTCTTTATTACAAACCAAACATGTCTTTCTCTGGGATTTCATCTCAGTCTTGGGGGATCTCTCTCCCACCTGGGTCTTCTCTACTGAACCATATAATGTTCTCCTTTCTAATTTGTCCCTTTTTCTCTCAAGGCTAGACTCAGAGGGACATACTTTCTTCAAGTGTGCCAGAACCCCACAGTTCCAGCAGTACTTGGGTGCACCAACCCTCTCTTGCCTGTTGTACCTATAAACTGCCCCACTCTGGCACTCCAGAGTCCATTTCTTCATCCTATATATTTTGGAGGGGCACTGTCTCCACACATCCCCATATGCCACAGTCCTAACAAGTCTTAGGGGTATAACCTCTGTGGACCTCCCCCCCCTTTCCATGCTGTCTGTCTCAGCTCTTGCTCCTCCCAGATCCAGAGGGTTACCTCTTGGTTTCTCTGAGGGCGCATCCTCCTTCCGCCATCTCTCTCCTCATGGGGATCCACATTTTGTGGGGTTGTGGAGAACCTTCCGGCTCCATTAAAGCCATTAAAGCCATCAAGGTGTGCCTGCATTCTCCACCTTATTGTAGCAGGGTCCTACTTGACTGTGGGGTGAGTGTTTGCAGTATCCAGGAGGACAGACACTTCAGGTTTTAACAAAACAGTTTATTTTATTCACAAATCCAAGGCCACTCTCCAAGCCTCTGGCCAGTTCTTAATATACACAGATTTAGCCTAGCCCAAGCTCAGTCCCTTGGCTAGTTATTTAGACTCACAACAACCCTTCAGTCTTCCTTGTCCAGTCTAGGGTTTCCTTCCTTTAGGTCCCTTCTGGTAGCCTCTCAGGAGATGCATTCTCCACTGCAGTCAGTCTGCTCCTGACAAGCTTGGGCTATGCTAAATGTGTGTATATTAAGGACTGGTCAGAGGTTTGGTGACTGGCCTTGGACTTTGTGAATCAAGTAAACTGGTGTTTTATTAAAACCTGAAGTTTCTGTTCTCCTGGGGCCTGGATCCTTCAAACACTCACCCCACAGTCAAGTGGGGCCCTGCTACAGGGGGTTTCAAGCCTTGGTGTGGCCACCAAGAACACCTTCTCCATAGTTGCCACCCGGGAAACCTGGGGGACCTTGAGAAGGGTGCTCTTGGATGACTACAGGGGCCGATCCAGGGTCCAGGGAGTGAGGCGGTCCTGCAGGTAGGCAGGGACCAGGCCATGTAGGGCTTTGTAGGTCAAGACCTTGAATTAGGCCAGGAAGACTATGGGCAGTCAGTGTAAAGAATGGAGCACTTGTGTAATATGCTCACGACAACTTGTCCCTGTATGGCGGTGGGCTGCCATGTTCTGCACCAGCTTCAGCCTCCAAACTGTCACCAAGGGTAGCCCCACATAGATCATGTTGAAATAGTCCAGTCTTGAGGTGATGAAAGCATGGATGATGGTGGTCCAGGTCAGAATCCAAGATGTATGGCCAAAGCTGTGATACCAGATGTAATTGGCAGAATGTGCTCCTCGCCACAGCTGCCAGCTGGACATCCAGGCAGAGCTGTGAGTTGAGGAGCACCTCTAGACTACAGACCTGAGGGACCAACAGGGGGCAAACGCCATCAATAAGGGGGTGCGTCACACCCTCAGCCCCTCCCACCAGCATCACCTCCGTCTTGTCAGGACTCAGCTACAGACAGCTCGCCCTCATCCATCCCCCACAGTTGCCAGACACCATGTGAGCACCAAGACTGCTGGGCCTGGGTCAGCTGAAAATGAGAGGTAAAGTTGGGTGTCATCAGAATACTGATGACACCATACACCAAACCCTCTCATGACCTCGCCCGAAAGCTGCACGTACACATTGAACAGGATTGGGGACAGACTAGAACCTTGCAGGACTCCACATGTGAGATCCTAGGGACATGACGAACAATCCCCCAGCACCACCCACTGAGTTCTCCCAGTCCGGAAGGAATGGAACCATTCAAGAACAATTCCGCCCACCCCTGCTTGGTTCTGCAAGCGTGTCACCAACATCTCATGGTCAATGGTATCAAATGCAGCTGCGAGATCTAACAGAATAAAAAAGGATTGACTGAGTCTGATCCAGCATGTGGCGGAGGTCATCAACCAAGGCCACAAGTGTAGTCTGAGTGCTAAAACCCAGACAAAAGCCAGACTGTTAGGGATCCTGAAAATAGACATGGTCCAGATGCCCCTGAAGCTGCTGAGCCACCACCCGTTCAATAACCTTCCCTAAAAAGGGAAGGTTAGAGACTGGCTTATAGCTGGCAAGGGAGTCAATGTCAAGTGATAGTTTCTTGAGCAGAGGCCACACCACTGTCTCCTTGAGGCAACTTGGCACTCTGTCCTCCCTAAGGGAGGCACTGACCACGCCTGCCAGCAATGGCCACAATGTCTCTTGGCTGGCCTTGACCAGCCAGGATGGGCATGGGTCCAGTTCACAACAGGTAGCTCTAACTGCCCCAAGGACATCCCTCACATCAACAGGTGACACACACTGAAATTGATCCCATAAAACCGGAGAAGGCAGGACTTCCATTACCTCTGGTCCTCCTACTGGCTCAAGTGCGGCATCGAAGTCATGACGGATTTGAGTGATTTTATCCACAAAAAAGTCAACAAACGTGTCACTGTGAGCACTGGAACTTTCCAGTTCCAGGCAGAGGGAGGCCAGACTGACCAGCCCACTCACCACCCAGAGAAGCTCAGCTGGATGCAACTTTGCGGACTCTATGAGAGCAGCACAGAACTCCTTCTTTGCTGCCTGCACAGCCATGGCATAGGTTTTTAAAGTAACTCTATGTCACAATCGGTTGGCTTCAGCACAATTATGGCGCCACTGTCACTCCAACCACCGTCCTTCATGCTTCAGCTGCCACAGGTCCTCCGTAAACCAGATGAACCTGCATTGCTGGCGCTCAGGGAGTGGATGCTTAGGAGCCATCTGGTCAATGGCTTCAGTCAGCAGAGTATTCCAAAGATCCACAAGGTCATCGAGCATACAGTCATGAAGGTTGGAGTGTAAGTCCCCAAGAGCATTCCGGAACATCTCTGGTTCTTCACCTTTTGCAGGGTGACATCAATAAGCACACATACATTTATAGGATCTCCACTGCATCAACAACAGCTACCACTATTAGACATTATTAGACTAGTGAAGAAAGAAGCACTTTGTAAGAGTGTACAAGATGGTATCCTTTTTATAGCAGCTGAGTCCATAGTAGCCAACAGACATACATCACTCTTTCCATGGCCTGTGGTACAAACATACACTAATGCAAGGATTCCCAATTTTTTTTGCCTGAGACTCATTTTGAAACTTAAGCATAATCCTTTGACCCCAGACAGCAGCAAAAACAAAGTATATCAAATATTAATATTTGCTTCCAGCTTCATTTACAGTCCCAAATAATCATTTTTGTATTTAGTATTATTTGGTACTTTGTTTGTGCTGATAGGACTATTTAGCTAAATTGCACTAATTAGTACTGCTGAGGTGAACAAAATACTGAATACCAAAATGATGAAATTACTGACCAAGAAATGCTGAAATACTTGAAGTAACCAAAATACCAAATAAATGAAATTGCAAATTTTGCAATGATGGTGAAGACGAATTAAGATATTCATTTTTGGGAACAAATATGCAATTTATCTTGGAGGCTATGAAATGCCATATTCATTTCAACCTTAATGTGCATACTAATGGATTATTAAATACAAATGAAAATGGGGACAATTAGGAGTTATGACACAGACACATACTTCAGACACAGGTGCAGATCCCGGGTTGGTATGCAGAGGCAGCTTGTGGAGTTTGTGGGATATTGTAAGGACAACAATTTGGTACCAAATGAGGTCAAATCGAGGATAGTGGTATTTGCTAATTCATCTACACACAATCGGCATTCTTGGCAAGTAGAGGGTGAATCTATTCTGCAGGTTAGTGAATTTAAATATCTGGGTATCATACTGCATTTGGCTGGGGGTTGGAGGAGGCATATTGAAGCTGGTCTATTCATGGCAAAAATATCAGCATTAGTTATCCGGAAGTTCTTTTATGCATCTGGTCGGACAACCTATAAGAAGGCATTGATGGCATTTAATGCCAAATCCACAGCCCAGCTCCTATTTGGGGCTGGGGGGTCCCTAGGGGCACACCTGCAGTTTTTTTGTGTGCTGAGACTGGATGTTTGCCTATCAGGACTTTTGCGACTCTGTCCCTTATAAATTTTTGCTTAAGAGTTGAAGGTCTGCCCAGGGGGGATGTCTCCCTTTTGGGGATGGCAAAAATGGAGGGTCTTCTCTCCATTTGGTCTAAGAAATTTGAGGTTATCTTTGGGAGACTAGGCTACTCCCTGGAAGGGCTGGCATCTATGGAAATAAATTATGCTATGCTGCAGGTGAAACAGAGGTTAAGTGATCAACAAACCCAAATAGATGAGGAGCTGATTCAATCTCAGAGGGTAAACCGAGACTACAGGTGGCCGTCTAATCCGTTATCTGACTTCAATTACCTGGTAAACTGGGTAAGTTTCCCAGTTAGGCGGGCTTTTACCCGCTTCCGATGTGGGATGTTCACATTGGCAATAGTGGAAGGCCATTACCAGGGAGTGCCATTTCAAGACCGACTGTGTCAATCTTGTTCTCTGGGACAGCTGGATACGGTGGAGCATATTCTGCTCTCCTGCCCTAGATTTGCGAGGATCAGGGCTAAGCTTCTCTTGATGCTTGGGGAAGCACAGAGATTGCATCCTTTTGCTCAGGATCTTAGACTGTGCTTGGATGCTAGAGCAACTGTATTAACCCATGCCGTAGCAGTATTTGGTAGCCTGGTAGCTCGAATACGATCCACATAGGCTGGCGGAAGGGTATAGTGGGGTCCCAAGAAACCAGCTCTTTATTATTAATTATTATTATTATTATTATTATTATTATTAAAAACATTTATATAGCGCAAGCAGTGTACCTGGCACTTTACAAAGTAATAAAATAGACACGGTCCCTGCCCCTAGGGCTTACAATCTGAGAGACAGGAGCTGGGGGAGAGACTTAGGAAGGGGAACAGAGGGAGAGACAAGGGGTCTAACATTCATGAAGATGCGAGGTCTCAAGTGCACGTACTTGGCTTGGTTACGATGAGAATGACAGCAGGCAGGTCCATGTTGCAAGGATAAGGGTAAACCGATCGTAGGTATAGGAATAGTGGCTCAGCAGGATAAAGAGTCAGACAGAGCAGAGCGAAAGAGGTGAGTTTTAAGGAGAGATTTGAAGGTATGAAGGGAGGGGGCAAGGCGGATGTGGACAGGGAGGGAGTTCCAGGCATGGGGGGCAGCAAGTGAGAAGGGACGAAGGCGCTTAGGGGAGCAGGGAAGGCGTGGAAGGGTGAGAGAAGGGACAGAGGAGGAGCGAAGTGCACGGGCTGGAGTATGGAGGGCGATAAGTGCAGAGAGGTAGGGGGGAGCAAGGTTGTGAAGAGCTTTATAGGTGAAGACTAGGAGCTTGTGCAGGATTCGTTCAGGAAGGGGAAGCCAGTGAAGCGAAGAGAGGAGGGGCTGCACATGGTCGAAGCGACTGGCGAGGTAGATGACCCTGGCAGCAGAGTTTTGGACAGAGATGAGGGGAGAAAGGTGAGACCGGGGAAGGCCAGTGAGAAGGAGGTTACAGTAATCGAGGCGAGAGATGACCAGAGCATGAACAAGAGTTTTGGCAGACGAGACAGAGAGAAAAGGGCGAATCTTAGCAATGTTATGGAGGGAGAAGCGACAGGATTTAGCAACAGAGTCAATGTAGGGTTTAAAAGAAAGGGCTGAGTCAAAGATGAAGCCTAGGCTACGGGCTTGGGGGACAGGCAGGATGGTGACTCCATCAATAGTTATTGACAGTGAGGAAGGAGAGGAAGGATGAGGGGGGAAGATAAGGAGTTCAGTTTTAGCCATGTTGAGTTTGAGTTGACGTTGAGACATCCAGGTAGAGATGTCAGAGAGACAGTTGATGAGACGAGCTTGAACAGAGGGAGAGAGAGAGGGAGTAGAGAGATAGAGTTGAGTGTCATCAGCATAGAGGTGGTATTGGAAGCCATGGGAGGCAATGAGTTTGCCTAAGGATGAGGTATAGATCGAGAAGAGGAGAGGGCCAAGAACAGAGCCTTGAGGAACACCAACTGAGAGGGGGAAGGAGGAGGAGGCGGAGTTGGAGAGAGACACATTAAAGGAGCGGTCAGAGAGGTAGGAGGAGAACCAGTTATGGACAGAGCCACAAAAGCCAAGGGAGTGAAGGGAATCCAGCAAGAGTGAGTGGTCAACAGTATCGAAGGCAGCAGAGAGATCAAGGAGGACAAGAATGGAATAGAGACGTTTAGATTTAGCCACCAGAAGATCGTTGGTGATCTTAGCGAGAGCAGTTTCAGTAGAATGAAGGGGGCGGAAGCCAGATTGGAGGGGGTCAAGGGAGGAGTTGGAGGATAGGAAGTCAAGGCAGCGGGAGTAGACAACACGTTCAAGCAGCTTGGAAGCAAAAGGAAGGAGTGAGACAGGACGATAGCTAGAAGGGTCAGAGGGGTCAAGAGTGGACTTTTTGAGAATAGGAGAGACTGTGGCATGTTTGAAGGCAGAAGGGAAAGAGCCAGTAGAGAGGGAGAGGTTGATGATGTGCAGGAAGGAAGGGGCGACAGTGGGAGTAATGGAGGTGAGGAGGCGGGAAGGAATGGGATCAAGGGGGCAAGTGGAAGGGTTGGAGGAGGAGAGCAGAGAGGAGATTTCCTTAAGGGAGGCAGGGGAGAAGGAGGACATGAGAGAAGGAGGGGGAGGAGGGAGAGGGGTGGGATGATAATAAAGGGGAAAGCCCCGGATGATTTGAACAAATGGTTCTTGTTTAATGCTTGTTTAAATATGTGTTCATTTTAGGTATGGAAACTGGACTACCAATTTTATTGTATCTTTTGTTTTAGCCAATAACTTTTTAGTTGTGGCAATAAAGATTATATTATTATATATTATTTGGGGCTGAACTATGGGCTCCTTTTGTAAATGCAAAGGGGATACGGTGCAATCTCCTTTTTTTAGGTCCCTATTTCGAGCCCCGGGGGTACCCCAAATGCTGCCATACGTTTAGAACTGGGGCAGAGAAGATGGTTCTTTAGGGCATGGGCCTTGGCCCATAAGCTATGGATCAAATCTATGGATCCAAATCAAAAGGGACTTCTTCCATATCTAAGTGAGGACTCCTTTAAGAGTATGTGGGCTAAGAAGGTGGAGAGGCATTTGGCATCCATTGGTCTGTATAGAGAATTCCTATTAACGAGGTATTGGGGAATTGCCATGAAGTTTATTGCTGTTCGTTGGTGAGATATTGACTACCAGGTTCAAAGGGCATCCGTGGGGGGGTCGTCCCATATGGATTACTATTTGGAGTGGGTTCCCGCCATGGATAAATTAGCATCATATTTAGTAGAGGGGTATTCAGCCAGAGGAAAGTGGCTGTTTATGGCTGCAAGATTTAATGCTCTGCCCACGCAATTATGGGAGGGGAGGCTTGCCGGGATTAGGGCCTCCCAAAGATTGTGCCCATACGATTTCTTGGAGCCGGAAACTACTGGTCATGTTGTTCTGAGATGCCATCTTTATGACCTAATTCATTTGGAATTTCTTAAACCCTTTTTGGACAAATTCCCGGGGCATTCGGATGAGGCCTATTTGAGTATACTTTTTGCAGATTTCCATTTAGATATTATCCAGTCCGTTGTTAAATTTTTGGCTGTGGCATTTACAATACATCAACAGTTTTTGGATTTTAAGTTATCCATTTCTTCCCCTTAGATGTTGTGTTGATGTTAGCAGGGCGAGGCGTACATCATTTGCAGCCTGTAAGAGGGCTATTACAGCACACTATTAGAGTGATGTCTTTAGGGGTAAGGGGATTGGGCTGTAATTTAGTACTTTTACAGGATGTATATTGATATGTTCTGTGTTTATTGTTTGTGTGTATTGTCTCAGTTATGACCTTGGTCATAACTGAGACCTTGCAGCTCTCTGGGAATAGTTATTATATACATCAAATAACTTTCCAAGTCATCCTTTTTCTTCCCCCCGCCCCCCCGGCTCGGTGTTCAGGCGTGTGTGTGTGTGTGAGTGGGTGACGTCCCTGTAAACGGCTGGTGGGGGATGGGTGTCTAAGGGCTAGAAACTGGATTATTTGTGTGGGCATAGTCCTGAGCTAAATTCCCTAACTGGCTCCTCCAGAGCTGGAGAGCTGATCCATCCACACTGACTTCCTGCTATTTTCCCTCTGCTTTTCTCTGTTTCTCCCATTCACTTTCCTGTGGGATATAAATGAGAATATTTGGTCTAAAGTTTGGAGAGAAGCAACTTGCCAAACAGCTAACCCCTGCCCCCCTTTAGTATATCTCCAAATAGATCAAATTACCCAACTATCCTTGGGGATATTTTAGTTCAATATCAGCCCATCTTTAGTGAGAACATGTAATTGGTAGAACTCTTGTTTTTACATGCAGTATATCTGGTCATGTTAAAATGTTATCTCCTGCAATTTTAAAATAATAATAATGAGTTAATAAGAAGTTAATGAAACCTCTTTACAGTAATTTGTGCTACTTAAATGACATGAATGCCAAACCTGTGAGCTGAATTTGTTTGCAAAGTTCCACATGCATTTGGAGCTTGGAGCTTGGGAGCGTTTGTTTTTCTTTCTTCTGTCATTGAACATTATTTGGACTAACTGGAAATCTGGCCATAGTGATGTCAGGATTTTCAAAATGCTGTATTTTATAGGAAACATTAACAGGCATCATTCAAGACTTTGACAAGACTTCACATAGCATAGCAGGATAATCCACCCCAAATTTGTCATAATGAGAGTTTATAATGTTCACTTTGGGTGACCTGTTCATATGTTCTTTCACCGTACTGATGGGTTCCATGTGTAGCCGAGTGAAATCACTTGGAGGTAGTTTCACGTGAAATGCTTGAGAGCTGTGACAAACGCCCATTAAAAATGTGTGCTGCTAATGTGAACTGGGAGACATTAAATTATCAACATGGAATAATGTACTTCAGTGCAGGCTGTGTTCACAAGAAAGCAAATCTCTTTTGCAACCTTCACAGGGATTCTTTTTTCCAAAGACCTCATGAGCCAGGTGTCTCACTGGGTGTTAAGAGATGAGACCTTACCCCACGTTTGCCCCAGAGTCATCTGTTCGTCTGAAGTGCGGCCACCAGATGTTTGCCCCGGGGCTGCCTTGGAGCAGCTCCACATGGCATCAAGGCAGGAAATGTGGAGCATACTATGCAGGGCAACCTGGTCCAACCCAGAGCAATGGGTTCCCACAGGGTCAGGTCTCATTTGTTAGGTTTCCCCACAACCCCAGGTCCGCCAGCACCATAGAGGGCCACGTTGGAGTCGGAGTCTGGGGTGCTTTGGGGGTCTAATCAGGAAGAAGAGGGTCTGTATCATGGATATGTACCATGGATCTGTCTCCCATGTCCCATCCTTTAGTGAAGGCTTTATCTCTGCTCCCTTACCCTGAGCTCCCTCTTTCAGTGCTTGTGGGTAGGAATTGGATCCAGGGTCCAGAAAGGGGCAAATAAAAACTAGCCACAGGCTGCATTTGCCCCCAGGGTCTGAGGTTCTTTTTTCTTTTCTTTTTTTTTAAGAAGAAAAATATGTTTATTGCTGGTCACCTGGCCTTAACAATATGCACAAACATTTAAAGGGAAATAATCTTTGTTAAAACAAATACTAACATCTTTATAAGGAAACCAAAAAATGTCAATACAATATTCAGTATTAACAATACAAAACACAATACTAGCAATATTTCATTACATGATACTTCAGGATAGCTATACTGTAGGGAATACCGGCGGGTATCCACCCAACAGAAAAGCTACCCAAATGCACCAGCCTCTAATGACCCATTGGATGCATCACTATCCTTTACCAATTTCCTGCGAATATTAGCAATTCTGCAAACATAGATAGCCACCAATTTAGTGCGGACAGGGACCTTATCACCTATCAGATATATTAGCTGTTGTATTCTCGAACAAGACGAGTCCCAGCCAATATTATCCTGCAGATAAGTACGTTGTTCCCCATATAAATGGTAATTCAAAAGATAATGCCCCAGATCTTCCACCTCCTGCTCACATAAGCAGATCCGCTCTTGTAGAGGGACACCTTTATATCTACCCTCTACAACCGCCGTCTGCATCGTTTGAAATTGCAAGCTCATCATAGCCTTCCTGAGAGAGGGGTCCAAAAGTGAGTCAATGTAGGAATCAAATATTTATAGAATGGGGAAACCCAAGAATTGGCAGTCATGGCCCTCAGGTTCTGTCTTTATACATCCCAAACCCTTTGTCTAATAAGCTTAATGACCAATCTGTTTGGTTTATCCCCAAAATATTCCTCTGAGAAGCCCAACAGCAAAATACACTTCTTCACCTCAGACCACCAGTAATCCCTGCCCCCAAGTTATCCCGCTGTTTTCCTGGGCCATCAGGAAAGAACCCGATACATCCCTTATTCTTCCCCAGAATGACAGTTTGCGAATTACTATATGGTCTGCTATGGAATGATTACCCAGTTCGAGATTTATTAATGCCGAACTGGATGAAGGGGGAAGTGCCAGAATCCATCTCCACAAACAGTTAAGTACCAGTTCAAGGTACTTAGGTGCTTGATGTTCAACGCCCCCAAATTGGCGCACCATATAAAATTCCTGCCAGGAGCTTTGCATCAATAATCTTTCTGACAGCCGCAATGCATCATTGGTCATGTATAAAGAAAAAATGTTGAATGGCCAGTGATTCAATCTTGACCCTCTGTTTGGCCACCGCTATATGGGCTAACCAAGAACTGTTGTAGGAAAAGGTAATGCCTAAATAGCTGTACCTGAGCACCTGCCCAATTCTCTGACCCCCGAGGAACCAAGCTTGATTTACAAATCTCTTGGTGAAAACGAGAACTTTAGCTTTATCATAATTTATCAAGAGATTTCGCTGCCCACATCTGTCCTCAAAATCTGCCAGGGATCTTTCTAATCCCAGCCTACTAAGTGACAGCAAAACCGTGTTATCCGCATACATAAGCATATGAATTCTCCTATTACCAATACTTGGGGGGTGATAGCATCCTGCATCTCTCTGCTCTACTATGAGTGTATTAACATAAATATTAAATTTGGCGCCAACAAACAACCCTGACAAACACCATGGCCAGTCTGGATCAACTCCGAGAGCAACCCATTAGGGTGCTCTCTAACCCTTAAGGTTGTCTTAGAGTACAATTCTCTAATCAATGCCAGTAAGCATTTATCCATCTGTAGACAATCTAGTTCCTGCCAGAGTTTCGGTGTACAAAAGAATCAAAAGCTGCAGAAAGATCGATACATGCAGCAAAAATCTTCTGGTTATGGCAGCTATATTTATCAATGATATGTTGTAATATGAAAACTTGACCAATAGTCGATCTATTCGCTCTAAAACCTGCCTGTTCCTCCTCAAGTATATTATTCTCAGTAACCCAAGCTTGCAGTCAGGACAATAAGAGTCTGGTGTAAATTTTGGAAACAATACATAATAAACGAATAGATCTATAATTTCCTGGGTGACTCTTGTCCCTTTTCTTATAGAGAGGAACTATCATGCTGGTTTTCTGTATTTCAGGAATCACCAGCGTATCATTAATTCAATAAAAAAGATGAGCTATGGCAGCAAACCACCACCCAGCCAGTATTTTATATACTTCGTTGGGAATAAAATCCACCCCAACCGCTTTACCATTCTTAAGCTTAGTAATAGCTTCCATCACTTCTTCAGGTGTAACCCTATCCCATAAAGGGAGGCCCTTAACCAGCGGAGGGGCACCAGCACGCTTTAGCTCATATGCTGAAAACAACTGGGTAAAGTGCCTTGACCAGATAGAAGTGGGGATCCTCACCTCCTTTATATGATTTCCCCCTTTCTGTATATTATTAACTAATTTCCAAAAACAACACACATCATTCTTCTTTATGATTTCCAAAAGGTGCCACCGTTGGACATTAAATTCCTTCTTTTTGATGGCTAACTACTTCTTATACTCCTTCCTAAAACATCTAAAGTTTCCCACAGCCAAAGATTTATTTGTAGAATGCTATTCCCTAGCTGCTCTCCTCACTCTAGCTCTGAATAAAATAGAGTCCCTATCCCACCAACTACTTGAGCTTTTAAATTGAGGGGCCCTTGCTTTAGGTACAGATGTCACAAATACGCTCATATCCTCTTTATATAGTTGGCACAAAGCCAGTGCTTGATGTACATCCGTAGATGTCATGAGGCATTCATACCTTAATTGAGTATCTGGATGTTCCAGAAATGCCAGAACTTTAGTTTTGACAGTCTGGGACCAGCGAACTGGACAACGCACCTTCCCTGAAACACTACTCTCGGAGATCCTTGGGCTACAAGGCAATGTTGGGAGCAGAGACGGTGAGGGAGAGGAACTCTCATAATAAAAAATGATCTGCAATGGAAAATGATCGCTAAACACCTGCCCCCCTACCCGGAAGAATAGCAGGTGTTCCTCTAAATCCAGCGAGAGCAAAGCATAGTCTAATATGCTTTCCCCACCTCTTCCAAAAAAAGTAAAGTTTCCTCTACTGTCCGCGCTGCTATTACCATTTAATATTTGCAAGGCTAGTTCCAAGGAAAGCTTATATAGCTCCTTCCCTGCCCGGTTTATTTTGCTGTCTCATGACACTCTACCCACATTAAGATCTATCTGGGTAATCTTCCTTTCCTCTAAACGAAGCACTAAATGCATTTCTGAAGCAGACGACCCTATCCGTGCACTCAAATCCCCCACCATCAATGTCCCTTCCTTAAGATATCTTAGTTGATATGCCAAAATAAGCTCTTCCAGGGATTGCCCCCCCAAAATTTTCTGGTTCACAGGGGGGTTATAAACATTAAACAGTAGGAAGGACCAATCCAAAGCCACAGCCCTCACCCATAGTGCCAGTATATCTTGGCTCATACATCCAATACCTCAATCTGTACTTGGGCCTTTACATCAACCGAAACCATTAATCCACCTTTGGCCCCATATGGGGACAAAGTCTAACTTCCCCATGAAGGCCTAACTGGGAGCTGAGGAGAGGAATGAGATGGAGGAGCCTGAAGCTCTTATCCCATCCCCACTCCTTACAGTAAGCAGTCTTCTGAACCCCAGCCCTGTCTGTGGCAGAGAAAGAAATCCACTCATCCCCACAACCCCAGTCTGCCCCCAGTGTGTCTGTCCTGCTCTACTTGGCCCCAACACACATTGGGTGTTTTTAAACAAGATGCTACCACACCTGGCCACCTATTAACCACACATCCAACTGCTCACATTTGAAGGTGGCGGGTGGGGATGCGCGATCCCGTAGCCACACTGCACCCACTCATGGCCACTGTCAGGGCACTGCTGAAAATGCTGAAGTTCATCATGCAGGGCAAGCCAAAAAAGTGCGTGGAGGACAGGCGCCATTGCATCCCCTGCCTGTATGAACTGGGGTACCTACCCACGCCAGCAGAAAGCCACCTCTGCAGTCCCACCTCTGCAGTCCCAGGCTGCTGGGAGCTCCCTGAAAAGCTCTTAAAGGACATGTGCGTGAAATACAACACCATGGTGGCTCAAAGCAAAACAACCCCCCCTCGCAAAGTATGAGAGAAACGTCAACACCATGGAGGACAGCAGCTTCCTGCATGTCTCTTCCCCACCAGTATGCACCTCTGTTCTTGGTGTGATTTCTTGGTGAGCAGTTAAACAAAAAAAAAGGCTGCTGGGAGGGGAGCACTTGTCAGTTTCAAAGGCCGGCTTCACCACCACACCACCAAACAGCTGTTTAGTGGGGTGGGTGGGTTGGAGGGCAGAAGCAGTCTTTGAATGCCACCTGATGGGTTGCTCAAAGGTGCTCCTCAGTCCAGTGCCTCGTATCTAAGAAGCACACGGGGGGGGGGGGAATTAGCACCTTCATGCCCCCTGCCCTCTAGACCCATGCTCTCCAGGCTGACCCACCTCACTGCCAAGCTAGAGCTCCTACTCCCGGTCGCTACTAATAGCTCTCTGCTCTTCCCTTGACTCGTGCACTACACAGCTGAGCAAGACCAATGCACACCTCTATCGGTCCACCTGGGAACAGGAACCCTTTATGGGGTTTCGTGCAGGTGGGAAGAGACCTCCCCACTCTCTTTGCCACTCAGAAAAAGCCTAGTGAAATCCCCAGGCTCAGCTGTGCAGCTTGCAGGCCAGGGGAAGAGAAGGGAACAGTGAGCAGCCAGCCATGACTGGAAGAGTAGGAGTCCCAGTCCAGCAGTGAGGTGAGAGCCTGGGAAGCGCAGGTGCTGTAATTGGCAGCTGCATGCTTCCTCCCTCTCCCTGCCAAATAGTTTGTGTTGGTGGTGTTTCAAGTGGGCTTTGAAATTGACAAGCGCTGCTTGGGAGGGCTCGCCTCCCCAGTGCTTCCAGCTACTGCTGGTCACCTTTTTGTTTGCATGCTTGTTTTACTCACTTTTTCCTTGCTGAGAGAACTTGGCAACCACATCCCAGTACTCTGTTTGTCCTGCTATGGATCGAACACCGGGATTTTGATGAGATTTCTTTATTTACTGAGATCTCGTATCAGCCTTAATTCACACCCAAGCTAACCCCAAACCTGCTCTCCAGCCACCCATTTCCTATTGCAGCAGCACAGCTACACCCCATCGCTTACCCTTCCCCAAACACACACCATTTTGTCTGCAACCAAATTGATAGCATGCCAACATGTCAGTGTGCATTAGCCCTCATTAGCACACACAGCGGGCTCCACATTCTCTGAACCAACACCATGGGTCGTAGGTGAGTGTTCACTGCATGGTGAACACTCGGCCTGGACGGGACTGTCCTTGGGTTCCACACATTCCTCTCGGGGAGAAGCCAGCGGGTGGTGCTGGGGGTTGAAACATCAAGCCCCCAGGCCTTATCCTGTGGCATTCCACAAGGTTCAATCCTGTCTCCACTATTGTTTAATGTGTACATGCAGCCCCTGGGGGCGATTGTGAGAGGGTTCCGGGTGCGATGTCACCAATATGCTGATGATACTCAGCTGTACCTCTCGTTTTCAACTGACTCAAGTCCTGCCATCTCATTGCTTTCCCAATGTTTGGAGACCATGGCGGATTGGATAAGGCAGAGCAGACTGAAACTGAATCCCGATAAGGAGGAGGTGATGGTGGTGGGGAGGGCGAGGGAGGTTCTGGTCCCCCTTGTGGGGGGGGGGTCCGTCCTCCTATTGCCCAGCAGGTTTGGAGTCTGGGGGTGGTGTTGGACTCGGGTCTCCATCTGGATCGGCAGGTGAAGGCCAAGACCGCCTTCCGCCAGCTGTATCTGGTGCAGAGGCTGTGCCCATACATTTCCAGGCCCGACCTGGCCACCCTTATCCATGCCTTCATCACCTCAAGGCTGGACTACTGCAAACCGCTCTACATGGGGCTTCCCTTGTTTCTGGTTCAGAGGCTGCAGATGGTGCAGAATGCAGCGGCCTGTCTCCTTACGGGGACTGGACGACAGGAGCACATAACACCAGTGCTCCGTGCTCTGCACTGGCTGCCTATAGCGTACCGAAACAGATTCAAGGTGTTGGTATTGATCTATAAAGCCCTACACGGTCTGGACCCCTCATACCTCGGGGACTGCCTCACCCTTCATGCCTCAGAGTGATCCCTTCAGTCTGGTGGGGGTGCCTTCTTGAAGGTCCCCCAGGTGAGATAGGAGGCCACAATGGAGAGGGCATTCTAAGTGGCCAGGCCGTGACTCTGTAACTCCCTCCCGGAGGAAGTCCGCCTGGCCCCAGGTCTGCTGGTGTTCCATCAAGCCTGCAAGACCTGGCTGTTCGCCCAGGCCTTCGGAGGGGAGGAGGGGAGGGTTGGGTAGTTGGGGATATTGGGGATGGGGGGGCTGGAGGGTATTGTTTTTAATCTCTTTGTTGATGGTTTAAAAAAATGTGTTATATTGTTGTAAGCCGCCCCGAGATGCCGTAGGCATGAGGGGGTGGCTAAAAAATGCTTTTAAATAAATAAATACATAAATGGTGACCACCTGTTGAGTGATCCTGGGTAGCTGATAGATGACCATGGAAACATCCACTCGTGGGGTGGGGGTTACTTTAATCTTTCTCCGCAGTTAGATCTTTGACTGGAGCAAGTATGTAGGACTCCACTTGAGGGCTTGTCACCTGACCACTTACTTTGTAGTAATAACCCCTTAACTTGATTTACCCCCACTTTTCTTCACACAAGGAGAGGGATTAAATTGTGTGTGGGAGGCAGGGAGGAGGGGGGAATTTACTTGTGAAAGAAAATTAGGTTAATCAGGGAGGGAAGGGTCTATTCCAGAGGAGATGTTTGTGTATGGATTGTGCAGCAGTGCTGTTTGTTTTTCTCCCGTTAGTCTTTCCCCTCCCCAGCATGAAAGTCCGCTGGTTTCTCTGTGTTTAGTGCCTTTGTGCTTTCATTCTGTTCCAGTTTCTTCCTCCCACCACTGTAGCAATTGCCTGCACATGGAGCACTGCAGCTGCTACTAAACTGGGAAGGTCTTGTTACACCCTGTTTCTAAGGCCCTTTTTACATGAGACACACATGCTCATGCAGATCTGCTGCGTGGGCATGAGTGGGTGCTGCCCGTGTGACTGCCGCAGTGGGTGGGTGTGCATGTGCGCTCCTGTGAAACACACATGCCCACCCACCTCCACCCATTGCCCACTCACGGAGCAATTGACCCATACGGAAATTGCTCGGTGAGTGGGGATGCCAGGGGAGATCAGTTTGTGCCCATGTACACCACCACTCTGCACCGCCCACACTGCCATGCGCACACCCCTTCCCCTCCCCTCTCCCGCAGCCATGGCCCTTTTTTATTTATTTATTTTATTTATAATTCAATTTAATACCCCTCCCCTCCTGCCTTCAGGCAGCACGGGGCGGCTTACAATATAACCTCCTTTTAAAAAGGAGGTGTCTGGGAGAACAAATCTGAAGAGTGGCACTATGTAAGAATAAATGCTATGAAGACCAATGCTCAGTTCAATCCAGCATGCCACAGGCATTATCAGAGAACTGCACTGTCTCCCCACCCACTGCACTGTCTCCCCACAGTATCAGAGAACTGCACTGTCTCCCCATCCATCACCCACCAATCACTCATCCATCATGCATGTTGTACGGCTGCATAGGGCGCAAATGCGGCCCTACAGCATACATGATGAGTGGGTGATGGGTGAGTAATGGGTGAGGAGGCGCTTGCCTAAAAACATCCAATCAGATGTCTCACCCCCTCACAAACTTGACTAATAGACATTAATGCATAGGCCCTGATTTACAGAAGCCCTATAGAACCCCTGCCCAGCCCCCACTCTCACCAGTCACATAGGCATTTATAAACCTATCCTCTAAGAACTTATCCAGTCCCTTTCTGAACCCAGTTATGCTATTGTCCCTCACAACATCTTCCACGAATAAGTTTCAAATGTTAACTTGTACATTGACTAAAAAGCCTCTTTTATGTGTTTCAAATCTGCTGCTAGTTAATTTAATAGGGTAAATAACATCTCCCTACTTACTTGCGCCATACCACTTTTGATTTTTTTAAACCTTCTATCACATCCTCCCTCAGTCATCCCTTCTCTAAGCTGAAAAACTCTAGCCTATTGGTTGGGCCTCTTCTCATATGGAAACTATTCCATACATTTGATCATCTTTGTTGCCCTTCCATCAGTCTTTTTCAGTTCTATGCCCTTTTTGAGATGTGCTGGTTAACAACCTTGGAGGACTCGTATTTGCAAAAAACTGTCATGGCTGGGCCTTGAACCCTTGTGGTTTGCCTGAGACGCCTTCTGCCTCCTGTGCTACGGGTGGGTGTTGCTGCAGAGGGTAGTTTCCCTCCCTGCCTTGTTATTCCCTCTCTTCCTTCCAGCTCTGTGTCATGGCTGGGCCTTGAACCCTTGTGGTTTGCCTGAGACGCCTTCTGCCTCCTGTGCTACGGGGGGGTGTTGCTGCAGAGGGTAGTTTCCCTCCCTGCCTTGTTATTCCCTCTCTTCCTTCCAGCTCTGTGTCCTGCTCGCACCTGGTAGAGGGCATGGACCCACCTGCCACAGCCTGATTGGCTCTGTAGTATTTTATTTAAGGCTTCTGAGGGCTGTAGCAGGTGTGGAGCTTCAGGTCATCTGTCCATGACTCTTACCTGGCTCATGCCCCTTGCTCTACTCACCTTCTCTTGCTTCCACTCTGTTTGTACCTTTGTTTGAGGCTGTGTTGTGTTCCCTCTGTGTTCTACCCTTCCCCCTTCCCATGTGTTGATACCCTGTTTTGGGTCTATGTTGATGTGTTTCTCTGTTCCCTTGAAACCCCACACAGTGTATTGTGCTTTCTGTTGTCTGTCTGTCTGTTTGTGGGCTGGAAAGGCCCTGTTCTGTGTTTGTCTCCTGCATCTCTTATAACCTTGCTACTCCCCTCTCCTTTGGGCACTGATCCCACACGAGTCTGTTCCCTGACCCTCCAGCCTTATGTTGCTGATTCTTTAGTCCCTTAGCCATCCTGTGGACTTTGCCTCTTTTACCTTTGGTCCCCCTGCCACTAGCCCCCTTGCCTCTGGTTTCCCCTTGCCTCTGACTCCTAGCTACCTTGACTCTGTGGCTCCCTGCTGCTTCACCTCTGGCTCCTGCTTCCTTTGCTGCTGGCTTCCTCCTCTCTCCTTCCAGCTCCATGTTCCTTGCCCTTGGTTCCTTGCTCCCTGTCTCTGGTGCCCCATTGCTCCCCCAACTCCTTGCCTTTAGTCCCCTGTTGCTCCCCTAGCTCTGGTTCCCTGCTCCCCTGATTCCAGGTTCCTTGCTCCTTGTCCTTGGTCCCGTGCTCTGTCTCTGGTGCCCCATTGCTCCCCCAACTCCTTGCCTTTAGTCCCCTGTTGCTCCCCTAGCTCTGGTTCCCTGCTCCCCTGATTCCAGGTTCCTTGCTCCTTGTCCTTGGTCCCGTGCTCTGTCTCTGGTGCCCCATTGCTCCCCCAACTCCTTGCCTTTAGTCCCCTGTTGTTCCCTAATCACCTACCTCTAGTCCCCTGGTGCTCCCCTAGCTCTGGTTCCCCATTCCTTGTCCTTGGTCCCATGCTCCCTATCTCTGGTGCCCCATTCCTCCCCCAACTTCTTGTCTTTAGTCCCCTGTTGTTTCCTAACCCACTCACCCCCATCTAGTCCCCTGTTGCTCCTCCAGCTCTGGTTCCCCAATCCCCACCTCTGGTTCCCTGTTCCAGGTTCCCTACTCCGGGTTCCTGATTTCCCTCTCCCCAATTCTGTTGTACAGTCTAATTGAATAGCTCACCTGATAAACCATAATCTGATGCAGACCAGATGGTGGCCACTTTGTTCTAACCAAATGAAATGAAGCAATGCTTTGCATTGTAGAGACAAAATATCTTGGACAACCACCCACTCCAGTGGAGTAGCAGTGTTGGGATCAGATTTTACTTGGTATTTAGATGCTTGAACTGGAAGTTGTTTTCAAGGCTCAATAACTCCAGACACCAGTTAAGTTTGTGTTATTGATTCTGTAGAAGAAATGTGTATTTTGTTACTATTTGGATTATTGTTGTATTATTGTAAAGTGTGTGGATGATAGGTCCCCCACCCAGCCACCCCCTGGTGAGAGCAGGGAGTAGGGGGGAGGTGATGGGTTCTGTCCCTGGTGCCAGCAGGGATGGAGCATATGGATGGGATGATATGGATAAATTGTGATTTATTGTAATAGTGTTGTTTTACTGTTGTTGTATTGAATTATGTGAGGGAAGGAGAGGGTGGGAGGGAGTGGTAGATTCACCCTTTCCTGGTGGCAGCAGGAATGGGGTGAATGGGTAGGGGGCTAGGATGATGGGATAAATTGTAACTTTGCACTGTGATGATTTTTGTGTTGGCCCATATTGGACATTGCTATTGTTACTTATTGCTTTGGTTGTAAGCTGCCTTGAGTCACCTTTGGCGAGAGAGCGCGGGGTACAAATTAAAAGTGAAATGAAAATGAAATGAAAATTCCCTGTCCCTTGACCTTGATGATGAGCCATATACTTTCTTAGGCCAGCCTGTCTGGCGCTTATACTGAGCATTTCGTCTCCTTGGTATCGGAGAGCAGCTGAGAGGTTCCCTTGTTACCCCCTTGCCTCCTTCCCTCCTTTTTCCCTGCCTACCTACCCTTCCTTCTTCTGCCTCCTAGGCTCTGGCTGCTGGAGTCTGACAAAAAACAATCCCTGAGTTGTTGAAGTCACTGAAAACTTGTTCCATATGATTATATAACATTCCCACATCTTTGAAATAAACCAGTAGAACAGATGCAATATTTATCCCCCACCCCTGAAAACAGTGGTTTGGAGAAGGAATAGGGGAAATAATTTGGATAAAACTAAAAGTGACTTGCTTTTACCTAAAATTAGATTGAGCCCAGGAATTTGGCAAATTGATTTTTTTGTTTGTTTTAAGGTTTACGCAGAGTTCATCTCAAAATATGTGCATGTCTGCTTTCCTTGGTATGGTCAGCTACAAGAATGGAGTGCTAGAAATCTGCAGAAGAGGTCTGTTTTTCTTCAGGAAGCACAGGAATTCTCATGAGAGATACAACCCGCATAAGATTTTGCCACCAAAAATATACAGATGTGTTCTGCTTCGTCAGACTTTTAGGGCCAAATCCACCCTTGTCACGAGATCAACCAAAGTTACAAAAACAATGGATTTGACACCAGAACTTTCAGACTTCTCTTTGTTCTCAGTCTTCACAACTTAAGTTCCTATTTTATTAAGTCACTGTGACAGGGTGTTGTGATAAGTCTTTGCAAGAACACGGGCTCTTAGTAGCCATAGCTGGCCTGAGCTTAATTCAGTCCAGCTGAAAAGGACCTTTATGTAGTTGAGCTGGAAGCTCCAAGAATATTCCCAGGGAAAGCTCCAGCAGGGATAAAGCTAGCTGGAAGCCAAGAGGCAGAAATCAGCGAGGGTCTTATTGTGGTTGGTGTGGGAGAGGCTGGGAGCCTATGGATGATCTCAGGGAAGGGGACACAGGAGAAAAATTCCAGCTTGTGAATTTAGTGGTGGGATGTGCAGACCTTAATAAAGAGCTCAATCCAAAGAATGGTGTGCTGTAGAGTCTGCTTCTTGAAAGCTGTAGAAGGGTGGCCCTCACCCTCGGAGAACTTACTGACATCTAGTTTCCTATTTCCTTCCCCTGTTTTGTAATTGCTATTGTGATATCAGAGTAGGTCCCCTATATCAAAGTTGTGTATTCTCTGAGGAAGTAGATGAAAATTCCTTGTAGTGAGTCTCTTCCAGCTCTTGAAGTCTGATGGAAGCAGTCTGAATTAATCAGACTGCACTCCATCTAGAATGTGCAAACCCTATCAGTGGTGAAAAAAAAAATCCCTTAATTACTAACATGGTCATGGAGCTGAGCCATTATGATCTGGTACCTGTGTTCACTGTGTTTTTCCCCATTGGCAGCAAGGAGAAAAACACAGTGAACACAGGTTCCTGCTTATGACTTGATGTTTTTAAATGAGATGCTACCATATATGGATTGGCCACCAGGGAACCACTCATTCAACTGCCTTTCTGAAGGTGGTGCAGAGGAACGCATAAACATGTTTGACAGGCAGTAATCACAGCTGGCTTTTCATGGTCAGAACTCTGAACATTATGAAAAACAGATTATTGCAGTGATGCTGCTTTTATATGAGGCGCTGAAAAGCACCTCCTGAGTCCCGTGTTCAGAGAAAAGCCACACGGGGAGTGTTTACATGCTCCCCATGCTACCGGAGGAGCATGTCACTTCTGGCAGCATGGGGAGCATGTAAACACTCCCCGCGCGGCTTTTCTCTGAACACGGGCCTCAGGAGGCATTTTTCAGCGCCTTGTATAAAAGCAGCCTGAGTGTCCTACAACCCATTAATTCTGTGCTCCAAAATCAAAGCAACATTGCCTCTTCATGATCAAACCCTAATTGGGGCAGCTGTCTCCAAAGGAAGGTCATCGTCATAAGCTTTTATCCTCTTCAGAGACAGTTAGGGACCCGAGAGCACACTGATGGCAGTAGCGTTCAGGCTATGGAAAAATCTAAGGCTGCTTTTAGACAAGCGGTGGTCCATTTCACGTCGGTGGCGCGTATATTTTAAAACTTCCGCCTGGTCTAATTAGACGAGACGGAAGTGGCTTAATATGCGCATATTATGGCGGAGGCGCATTTTTTAAGTGCGCAAATTAAATACCTCGATTATGAGGATGATAGAAAAACACGCAAAAAGAACGTACAGTCTCAACACCCAATATTTCTCATACAACTGCTCAAAGTATTTGTGGATATTATCAGTTTATGGTCTATAAACTAAACTTGGCTTCTTATGCATTTCTTATCAAGCTAAATATAGTTACCCTCCATTCAGTAGGCCAGCCTCTGAAGTGGATATGGGAAGTTAACAGGTCCGGACCAAAAGTAAGAAGTGGAAAGATGGAAAAGAAGTGAAGAAATGTTCTCCGTCATTCAGTTCACAACTTTATAACCTTTATTCTCCTCCCATGTTCACCCTGGAAACTTACATGTTCGAATAACAAATTATTAACTTTAACCAATTAAAAAGCTACAAGTCTACCAACGTAAATGGAAAATTTCTAAAACATGTCCAAATTCTGCAGTGAGCTAGTCTCCTAATGTAACTGAAAAGTTGCCATATATTACTAAACCTGCAGTAAGCTACTGTTCATGTTTCGATATCAAAGTTCCAACACCTTTTCCTGTTGTTTTAAAGTAACAAATTAGTTCCTTAAATTCTACAGTGGCTCAAATCTTCACCGCACAATTCAACCTGAAGTAACCCTGCTTTGTTTCTAGCTCACTTAAAATCTAGCACTTTAAACTTTAACATACTTAAAATCCTATTTAATCAAACTACAAACTCCTACATTAAACACACTACTTCTAATCAAACTACTATGCACTCTAAATGAATATATGAGTAAATATATGTGGTAAATACTTGGTAATATGTGAACTATTATCTAGGCCTCAAAAGCCTGAACCTATTAACTTAAGGATCCAGGCAACATTCAGAAGCTTTTATACTACCAGGCTACCTCTGTTGACTTTGTCCTAGGATTCCCCACTAAGGAGATGTGCTTCAGGAAATTAAAGCTGGTAACAGAGCATCATCTGCATTACTGCAACGTGCTACGTGGGGCTGCCCGAGAAGTTGGTTCGGAGGCTGCAGCTGGTGCAGAATGCTGCGGCCTGTCTCCTTATGGGGGCGGGCCGCAGGGAGCATATGACACCTGTGCTCCGAGCTCTGCACTGGCTGCCTATAAAGCAGCGAGCTAAGTTCAAGGTGCTGGTTTTAACCTTTAAAACCCTTCACGGCCTGGGTCCTGCTTATCTGCAGGACCGCCTCACTCCGCATGTGCCTGTGTGACCCCTGAGATCGTCTGTGGGAGCCTTTTTGGAGGTTCCCTGGGCAAGGTGGGTGGCCACCGATGTTAGATCTTTTTCGGTGGCTGTGGAATTCACGCCCAGCGGAGGCTCGGTTGGCCCCCACTGTCCTGTCATTTCAACGATTATGTAAGAACTGGCTGTTCTGGCGAGGGGTTGGGGGGGTCCCACAGACAATCTCAGGGGTCACACAGGCACATGGGGAGTGAGGCAGTCCTGCAGATAAGCAGGGCCCAGGCCGTGAAGGGTTTTAAAGGTTAAAACCAGCACCTTGAACTTAGCTCGGTGCTTTATAGGCAGCCAGTGCAGAGCTCGGAGCACAGGTGTCATGTGCTCCCTGCGGCCCGCCCCCATAAGGAGACAGGCCGCGGCATTCTGCACCAGCTGCAGCCTCCGAACCAACTTCTCGGGCAGCCCCACGTAGCACGTTGCAGTAATGAGGGGGGGAAGGAGTGTTTTGTTTTGTTTTCCCTGCATAATATATGGATTTTGTAATTGTTTTAAATGTTTTATTGTTTTTATAGTTGTTGTTCACCGCCCCAGGCTGACCTGTGGGCAGGAGGGGCAGGATACAAGTTTTATATAAATAAAATAAAATTTAATTAATTCAAATTTATGCTCCACCCTTCCCCCTAAGGCTGCATTCCCATCTGCAGCAGCGGTGGCAGCAAAGGGAGGGGCAAGGGAAGATGTGGCAGTGCGGAAGAGCCACCTGACAAGAAAAGAGCCGGCAGGATATTGCGCCCTGACATGTGTGAGAGAAGTCGTGGCAGATCCCTGTTCACATCGGCTCTTTTCCTATCAGCTGGCTCCTCCACGCTGCTGCGTCTTCCCTCGCCCCTCCCTCTGCCGCAGATGGGAATGCAGCCTAAGGCTCATATGTATCCTACATATGAGGATACATGTAAACTAGGGATGAGAGTTTGGAGTGAAGTTCAGACATAGTTCTGAACCCAATTGAACTGAGTTCAATTCAGATTTTGGATCGTATTGTTCAGATTCAGTTTGTATCCAAGTAATACGGGCCTAAATTCATGCCTAGGGAAAAAAAGTAAAGCAACTAACCCCTTCCCCACTTATGCATAGCCCCTCTACCCCCAGGAATGCCTCCCCTGGGCCCCTGCCCAGTTAGGGCAGGGGTTCGGAAGAGGTAGGTGCTGGGCAGGGGTCCAGGGGAAGCATTTCTGGGGGTAGAGGGGCTATACATAAGTGGGGAAGGGGTTAGTTGCTTTACTTTTTTCCCCTAGGCTCTGGAATCTGAGCCAGCAACCTGTGGTGCCCAATGTGACCTTCTCAGACCACACTAGGAAGACAATACCATTGCAAATCACTGTGCATGTGCAAAAATGGCTACTACGGCTGTTCTACACATGCATGGCCATTTTCCAAAATGGCGGTGTCAGCACCATGTTGGAAAATGGCAGCCAGTCTGTACATGCTGTACATTTAGCAAATTTGGTTGCCGAAAATCACCATCAGCAAAATGTGACTGGCTGAGCATGTGCAGGCCAGCTTCCATTTTCCAAAATGGTACCAATGCTGCTGGCGCCACTTTGGAAAATGGCCACACACATGCAAAACGGCCATGGTGGTCTTTTTGGTGCATGAGCAGTGATTTTTTTTCATGGTAATTTCTTCCCAGTGCAGTCTGAGAAGTCTGTGATGTGCGCCATGGGTTACTGGTTTGGATTTTGGAGCCTAGGAAAAAAGGTAAGAAAGTAACTACCCCCTCCTCATTTCTGTGCAACCCCTCTGACATCCCCCACCCACCACCCCCAGATTTCTCCCTGTCCAGCCCATTGCTGGCCCCAGCCTAACTGGGGTGGGAAATCGACCTGAGGAGCAGGGATCCGGGGGAGGCAGGTGCAGGGTAGGGGTCCAGGGAACACAGAGCTGGGGGTAAGATAGATTGGGCGCACATAAGCTCCTTGGAGTGATGCCAGCTTTGATAGCTCCTAGGGGATCTGAACCTTTGGTATCTATCCCCCGGTAGGTTAGGACTGATTCTTATCAATATAAATCATCCAAATTTGGACAATTCATATTGATTCGAATCTGAACTTCCCACCCCTAATGTAAACCAACTATCCTTTTATTACTTCAGCCCTCTCCTCAAGTTTGTTCACTGTTGATTACTATGGGTGTTTTCAGACAAGGTCCTCCGCACACCCAGTACCCACCCTGCTTGTGTGAAAATGCCACTGGTAACCAATGGTTAACCAGTGGGTACTGGGTGGGTATTGAGTGTGTAATGCGCTTGTCAGAAAATACCCTTAGAGTCAAATGGCTAGTGCTGAATATACTTGGGGTTAGCAGAATCAGGAAGCCACATTTTGGTGTTGTTGAAAAGATCTAATGCTGGTTTTGATGAAGATTAATGAATTTAAGCCAAAGTTTGAGGTTATTTCTTTTCTTTTTCCCCAGGCATCCCACCATGGCTATATTGTCTTTCATGTAATTTAGTCCTAGAAGATTTTGACAAAAGTTTACAGACGGAGTGAAATGAGAAAAGGAGGAAGCTATGCTAATATATATCTTATGGTTGAAATACACGACACTTTATCTATAGAACTAACTGATACCTGAGATTACTACAGAACAGTAATGCTGTATTCTTTCTTTTCACTTACATTATGATGATGTTGTAGGGAAATGATGCTGTTAAACTCACCCAATATAAAACCAAATTAAAAATATTAGTTTGTATGGAAAAAGAGCTGCAGCTCCTTCTACTTGTATTAAAGACTTAGCAACAATTTTGTAAAGATGACCATGCATCCATAACATTTTGCTGATGGTGATTTTCGGCAACCAAATTTGCTAAATGTACAAAACATAAGCCAATCGCTCTTCAAATGTTTTGACCTACTTTCCTCTTTGAATCAGTTCCAAAATAATAATAATAAAAAATAACTATGCAGCGAGCAGATTACACAGCTCTACAATTTCACTGATGGGAATGAGAATGCTATTAAAATAAAAGTGCTTCCTGCTGGCAGACTTAGTGTGTATTTGTGTGGTTGTAACTTCTCATTGCTCATTCAGATTTTGGGAGAGATACAAAGCAGGAGAAAAATACTTATGCTGACTTAAACAGAGTCTTTTGAGTTTAATGGGCCATTCTATTAGGTTTTCTCCTATTTAATGCACTATATTTATGACACACTTTTAATTCTGCAGCAATTATTTTTCAATCATTGGTTTATATGTCAAGATTCCACTATTTTACAGGATTTATGAGAAATTAAGAAAATTTGATAGTTAAAAAACCATTCTTGGTTTTTATTCCATTTTATTAGAGCAGTAATTCTCAAAATTGTATTATTATTATGTTGTTGTTGTTGTTGTTAGCAAGCATTTATATAGTGCCAGCAACGTACTGGGCGCTTTACAATGTAATGGAATAGATACGGTCCCTGCCCTAGGACTTACAGTCTGAGAGACAGGGTAGGGTGGGGGGGACGAAGGAAGGGAACAGAGGGAGAAACAAGGAGTGTAACATTCATGAAGACGTGAGGTCTCAGGTGCACGTGCTTGGTTTGGTTACATCGGGAATGATGGCTGGCTGGTCCGTGTGGCTGTCTCTTATACACATCTAGATGTGTATAAGAGACAGGGCCTGGTGGATGTGGGCAGGGAGGGAGTTCCAGGCATGGGGGGCAGCTAGGGAGAAGGGACGAAGGTGGTTAGGGGAGCAGGGGAGGCGTGGGAGCGTGAGAGAGGGGACAGAGGAGGAGCGAAGTTCATATTTTGAGACTCAAATATAATCCTCTGACCTAAGACAGCAACAAAGTCAAAGTATATTTGTCAGGCATCACACCCATTGCCCAAAGTTTCTAAAGCCCTTCTAACAAAAGACGCCCCCACCCATCTCCACAGTTTTGCTGCATGGAGATGGGTGGAGATGCCCATATGAATGCCGCGGGGGATGGGTGGTGTGCGTACATGCTCCCGCGCTACACCCACCTCCACCCATCACCCACATCATGGAGCAATTGGCTCCAATGCCCGATGTTCCATGGGTGGAGGTGGGTGTGCAACCATGGGAATGGATGCACACTGACCTCCGCCTACCACGGCCGCACACCCATCCCCTTCTACCCACCCCAGTCTGTTTAAAAATGGCCTAACTTTCTAAGGATATTTTCAGACAAGACACTCTACACCCACTACCCACCCCTCACACACCCACTATACATGTTTTTAGGGCAGCGGTATTGCCATATGTGTGCCCTGCAACATGTATAGTGGGTGTGTGATGGGTGGGTAGTGGGTGGAGAGCGTCTTGGCTGAAAACCACCTAACTCCCAGTTCAGTGACTCCAATTGTGACTCCATCTGCAAATGGCATGACTTCATTTGGGTTGGGACCCACAGTCTGAGAATCTCTCCTCTGTACAGCCCAGTGAAATCTTTTCAGATACTCTAATTTTGACCTTTAGTTGTTGCTCAGTCTATAGTTTTCACTTTTTATATGACTGAGGAAAGGTCCTGTGATCGGAAGGACAGTTAGGCCATAGAGTGGACTACCCAGGGTAGTTGTGGATTTGCCATCATTGGTGGTTTGTAAGAAGAGGCTGGATGGGCATGTCTGGGATGATTTGGGTATGTCAAATCCTGCACCATGCAATGGGCAGGTTGGAGTCCATTGCCCTTTTTACATGGGCCACGGTTCAGGGGGGGTTGATGTGCACCGTGATCCATGTGCGGTGGGTGGGGGGATGGTGTAGATGGGCACATACCCATCAGCATGCCATTTTTGCCTCTTTCTCTGTGCGTGGGAGTGTGCACGCACGCCCACCCACCCACACCCAACCACTGTGGGATTTACACAGGCAGCACCCGCCTGCGTAAAAAGAACCAGTGACTCTCACAGTCCTTTCCAGCTCTATGATTCTATATTCTCACTGACAGAAGTTGGTCAAATAAAAGATATCTGAATTACTTAGTCTTCATCCAATTGTTGAGGCCTTCAAAATATATCAGGATCTAGTCTGCTAGAACTCCCTCTCATGTTTACACTTACAAGCAATTAATACTTTCTTCCCCAAAGTCTATTTTCCAGAAAGCAAAGAAAGGTTAGTCTAATTTAGAAAGCAGATCTACTTACTAACCCACATGGGTTAAAGTGTATGTCCAAATAAGTCAGGTGGCTGCAGGCTCTGCTGACGTATTCAAAATGCTGTTGGAGCAAAATGCCACGTTCGTTCCCATTGTTTGTTAATTAAAAGCAATGGGACTTGACAGGAAACGTGAATCCCTCCTATGCTACAAATGAGCTGCATTTCCTTCCCTCTGTACTAGAAAAGGACCCCTCCCTGGGTTTGTCCCCCTTGGGAGAATTATAATGTAATTTCCATTAGGAAAATGATTTACATAAGCTGGTTCCTTTTATGATTTGGTTCAGGAATCTGATAGTGTCCCTTCTCGGCATGTTAAGACTGCCTGGATGTTGTTTGACTGAATCGGACACCTCCCTGATTCTGTTTGTAACCATACATGGGAATACCCATTGCTAACCCCTGATTCTGTTTGTAACCATACATGGGAATACCCATTGCTAACCATACAGGCTGCTTTGTGTGCTTAAGTGCAGCTCTGCTATGTTCTTATCTAAAGGGACTCATAATGGGTTGGCACTGTAGTGTGAACGCCATTATTCCCTCTGTTGCAGTATGAATTACAGCCAACACTAGGTTCTTAGGCATGATCTTTATTTAATGTCTTCACACATACTGAATTCATTATCATTTCATTTTGGAATTCTTAATTTTGTAATATATAATTTCATGTTCGTTATTTAACTTTGTCCCCCCCCAAAAAAAAATAAAAAAAAATTGTAGGCTATAACTTCTTCATTTTCTATCTGATTTTCTTGGAATTTGGACTGTGTACCCCTCATCCAGAGGCTCTTCCATACCAAATTTCATAAAGATTGGATAAAGGGTACCAATTTTGCAAGTACCTGACGGTTTGTAGTTTATGCACACATTTGCATCTGTAACATCTTTTTTTTTCATACAATTTGGGTGAAATTTGTACACTTTTTATCCATCCTGAAAAGGATCATCACCACCAGCTTTCAGGAAGATTGGATGAAGGGTTCTGATTTTAGTAGCAATTTAATAATTTCATGGTTTTGTACATTCATTTCCAGGTGTATCATCTTTGTTTTCCATCCAATTTGGATGAACATTGGTCAGGTTGTTCCCCTTACTTGAGGAAGAATCTCTGCAAAATTTCAGAAGGATTGGATAAAGGGTCCAAATTTTATAAGCAATATCAGTTTCATGATTTTAACAGGTTGTAAATTTCCTTAAATCACTTGCAGGTATTGCTTCTGTTTAAACTGTATAGGCTTTACTAGATTCAGAAATTTTCTTTTTAGAGCATTTGTATAGAGAGTGAAGAAGACAGAAGGTGGGCAGAGTAGAGGAAAAGGTGCCAGTGGCACTGGCAAAGGCTTCAGTCATTGCCACCCCAAAATCTGTGGGGGCATACGTTGTGGAGAGTAGGTGAAGAGTTCTGGTTTTTTGAGCACTTTCAGTGGGGCTGAAGACTACAGCACAGTCAATCACACACACAGAGCACTGAGCCAGCCTATGAACCACACAAGATCTAGCCATGGTGGGGGTTGTGCAGCTTGGCTGAAGCTTATATTTAATCCCCAGTGCCCACTCCCAAACTTCCCTGATTGCAGTAATTGGGTACTGGCAAGTTGAAAGTCTGGGAAGGCTCTCCAGAGAATGAGCCTATACTAGAGATTCTCTTATTCTAGAGATTCACAGTGGTACAAGATGGGTTTGTGATGCCAATTGGTCAGCAGAAATGTCAATCATGTATCCTCATTCTGTGCTGTGCCCACCCCAAGGTCCCCTGCTTGTTACTAGGAAGTTGGAAGCCTCTGCTTAGGAAAAAACCAATAAGAGATTATTTTATGTCCTCTGTCACAGTGCTTCAGGGTGTGTTTGGGATACTAGTTGGCCAGCCTGGATGTATAAATCATGTCTCTTGATTGCTGGGATACTTCCTGCTTCCCCCTGCCTTGCTGCCTGAAGTCCCTCTTATGTCCTGAAATTTTCATTTTTGTGCCCAAAATTTCAAGACTTGTATTTGCATGACTTCTGATAAAATCAAAAACTTTCAATTGCTTATAGAATTGGGTCCCTTTATCCAATCGTTCTGAAATTTGGCAGGGATTATCCTTTGCATATGAAGTACACAGAGTCTACATTTCATTCATATTGGATAGACAACAAAGTTTCCACAGCTGGAAATGTGTGCACAAACCACAAAACAAATTTCTTATAGAATCATGACCTGTTACCTAATCTTTCTGAAACTTGGCACAGATGATTCCTTGTGTTAGGGGTATACTATATTCATATTTCATCCACACTGAATTGACAGAAAGGAAGTTAAGTCATAAATGAATTAAAAACCTTAATGCCTATAGAATCTGTACCTTACGTCTAATCCTGAAATTTGGCAGGATTATTCCCTTGGGTGAGAGGTATGTTCTTTCCAAATTTCATTAAAACTGGATGTAAAGTGAAAATATTACATCTTAAAATATGTGTCCCACATCAGAAAATAACAAAATCATTTCAAATTCTGAGATTTTGTTATTATTTTGGAATTATTAAATTTGTTTACATAATTCTAATTACAATACCAAAATCACCAATTTTGTTTTCATAAACACCCCTAACACTATAACACTTCATGTGGTTTCTGAGTTGAAGGCCCCACTTCTCATTCAGTTGTATTCCCCCTCAGAGATGCCTTTGTCTGTTCCCATCTTTGGGGAAGATTAGTTACTCTCAAGCAGAGAATGGATAGCCTTATTTGGGGACTGCTACTCCAACAAACTCTTCCCAGCCTCCTCTTCCATGGGTTTTTAGCTTAATTGAGGTAGTGCCTCTTCTAACCACACCTGTGGTAGTGGCTGCTGGACACTGGCTAGCCAGAACCCTGACATAGGGTGTCTTTCGACATAACTTCAACAAGTGTCTGAATGTGTGTTTTGACCTTGATATGAACACTGGTTTGGCCTGGTGCTCATCATGTGGTGCTACTTAGACACACAGCCCATCTTGGGGCAAATAAGTGTTTTGCCCACCACCCGATCTCAGCACACAAGTGCTGCTGCCTTGTTTCCCTTGTCGTACCTGCTAACATACCAGGCAATATTATTAGACACAACATTGGCCATGTGTTCAGCCGGAACACGCAGATTGTCCTTGTGACAAGTTGTGATGCAATGGTGTTTACACTGCGTGTCCAACGGGTGGCAAATTGATGTTGGGAGGATTGTTATGGTGCTGGGAAGAGTATGGTGCTTACACACCATAACAAACATGTGCTTATTGGTTTTGACACCCGATCTTTGTTATGTCTAAAAATGCCCAATGGCTGCAGCTTGCCATCTAATCATTTAATCACATGCTTAAGTTCATCCCTAATCATCCAGTATACATGGAAGTTAAACTTAACCATGTATTACATAGGTCCCTACTCAGAAAATAAAATGCAACAATATATCTTACTATAACCATGGTCTGTATTTAGAAACACAAACCTGATGAGAATCAATCAAAATAATCTGTTGGAAAAGGTTAAAAAAAACATTACTACAAACCCAGGCCCTCTGAAACAATTTCTTGGAAACTGTACATCTAAGAACTTTCCCTCAGTCAATAAGTAGCTCTACTGATCTTAGTTTTAAAGAGTTCTCTATTCATTACCAATAGTGAACCTTGTACCATGGTTACAAGAAATTGTTATTTAATAGGGGTGGGAAGTTTGGTACATCCGGTATCCGATACTGCTGGTATTTTGCTGTACCGGCAGTATTGCATTACTCCGGTATTTGGGGGTACCGGTACCGGTTCCCCGTGCTGAATTTTTTTACATTGCGGCCATTGAAATGAATGGCCACTAGGGCTGATGCGGCAGCAGCTTTTACCACGCCGCGATTCCATTCCGCCATTTCGGAATTGCCCGCGCCACACCGCGACTTTTCTGCGGATATTCTGATAATTCCGCCGGAATTCTGCAAATTGCGGAATTGCGGAAAAATTGCGGAAAATTGCGGAAATTGCAGGAAACCGCTATTCCGCTATTTTGTGGCGCTGGCGGAATTACGGAAATAGCGAAAATGTCATGTTTCCACGATTCCACTAAGTTGCGGAATTAAATAAGCAGAACCGCGGAATGAAACAGCGGAATGAAAGCCTCTGCCATGCCACTAATTGCGGAAACACTGTTTCCGCCGGAAATAGCTACCGCTGCGATATTCCGCTACAGCCCTAATGGCCACAATGTAAAAAAAGAAACAAAAAAACCACAACCACTTTCCCTTCCCGTTTCAGGCAGTGCGGGTGGAAGGGGGGACACCTCCCACCCACCCTGCCCAGCCTGGATTTAAAAAAATAATAATTTCCCCCAAAGTCCCTGCTAGTGCGGGCTCCGGGCCGCC
>QEPC01012556.1:690124-705662 GCA_003113815.1 Sphenodon punctatus
AACGTATACTAAGAAAGTAAATTCCTGTAGTTTTTGGACGCTCCCTTGAGCTTACAGGCCCAGTACAACTGTACTTCAATTTCCCCATCTCTCATCAGACCTGGTGGAAGATGCCTACAAGAAAATGTGTCCACTTAACATTTGCTGGAATGAACATTTAACTGGAATTCAACTGTAAATACAGCTTCCCCTGAAAAATGGTTAATAATTAGATCCAGTAACTCACAGCACAAGAAAATGACCCATATCTATATAATGAGAAGAACTTAAAAGGCAACCCATAGTATATAAGCAGTCCTCCAAAATATATGTAACTGAGGGCCCACAACCCTGACCTCTGTGGATGAAAATAGATGTGCGGCCACCACAGCCACTCCCCCACCTCTGTGTGTGTGTGTGTGTGTGTGTGTGTGTGTGTGTGTGTGTGTGTGTGTGTGTGTGTGTGTGTGTGTGTGTGTGTAAGATGGCGGCCACCATCCTTAAGGTCAAGTCGGAGCACAGAATAAATGTGCACCTAACCAGACTGGTTGGTGAGACCTTCCCCACCCCACCCCAAAAGGAAAACAGAATAAACGCAGCCCCCAGCAGCCACTGAAGCCATGATGAGCAG
Organism: Sphenodon punctatus; assembly: GCA_003113815.1. Classification (NCBI taxonomy): domain Eukaryota; kingdom Metazoa; phylum Chordata; class Lepidosauria; order Sphenodontia; family Sphenodontidae; genus Sphenodon; species Sphenodon punctatus. The sequence goes on from QEPC01012556.1 coordinate 690,735, forward strand.
CCATGGCAGCCAATCATGGGCAGCTATGGAGACTGGCCATGGCGTCCCCTAATCTCCAGTAGGAATGGAGCCAAAAATAAACGTGCCGGCCCACTATGGCCCAGGTTGGCTCTCCTGGGCTCCGTTGGCCCAGATCTTATGGGGGACCAGTTCTGGGCCAGCCAGCAACCCGGGATGGGACGGCAGTGGACCCATATCCAGTGACCCAGAAATAGATGGCCGGGTGGGTCCCCGGCCCAGGCAGACCATAGCGGACCAGCATAACATCTATTATCATTCTATGAATACTCTCATTCACTTCAATGAGATTATTTAAATAAGTAAGGACTGCAAGATTAGTCCACCATAATAAATGTGCAGTTAAATTCTGACCCAAGTGAAGGTAAATGAAGGTAAAATTTCTCTGAGGAATCCTCCAGTAAAAAAATTGCTATAAATCAGTCTGTTTGAAATATATTCTTAACTAAAGCCACATTGGTCTCAGTTTAACTACTCCAGAGTAAGGATTTTGACGGGTGTAGCCTAATACAGTTAATTAATACTTATTACCAGAGCAAGAATTGTGGGTATTTTTCAGTTTAATTTGTTAGTCTGTAGCACTATGCAAAATAAGTCTGCAGTATGTCCAAATCTTCACAACATGCCAGCTGTAACAGAGATGATTAATCAGCCTCAATCATCAAACAATATGAGGAGGATTCGTGGATGCTGCAGTTTAATCTGAGATTCCACAAAACACTGACGTCTGCAGTGTATCTACATCCAAAACCACTCTAAACCTGACAGATGATATTAATCATTTTTGACCATCCCATATACCCTGATGAATTTGCTGGGGTTTTGTTCCAGATTTCAATAAAGGCACTGGAAGGATTACAAACAAACTGTTTTTTTTTTCCTTTTTGAGCAAAGGCAGCAAAATTACTAGGGTCCCGAATAAGAAACAATAGGAACTCCACAGCCCAGATTGCAACTGAAGCAAAACCATGGACATAAGTTAATCAGAAGAGCAACATCAGTCCAGTGTGATCAATTTAACAGTGTATTTGCCTAGATGAATTCAAGCTGAAGAAAGTGTAGGGCCAGGAGACAGGAGACCTGAGTTCTCCTTTTTTTATGCCATACTCTTCCTGTCTGATTTAGTGCTGAAACAAATGTACATTTTTGCATCCACAAAGATTGTTTGCATATTTGAATGACCGAATGAATACCCAAATACATCATCATATGCCATGCTATGTTCGCATATTCATTATTCAACTATTTGCACACTATACTGTTGTGTAACACTACTGAAACAAATTGAACAAAAGTACTGAAAGCTAAATTCCAAAGAAATCAATGTGAATGAAATACCAAAGTGACTGGTGACACCCTCCTTGGTAGAATTTCAGGGGTCAGCAAAATATGTTTATTGGTCGTTTGATTGTACACAGCTACCCTTGGTGGGTTCCACTTGTTTTAGGCAAAAATAAAAGATGATGGCATGATCTCTGAATATAAAGTGCTGGGTACAAATACCAACACTATGAAAAAGTGAAGGGAAATTTATTTGTTGATTGATTTAAATGTATATGCCGCCCTTCTCATTAAGGCTAAGCATGACTTACAAACAATAGAAACATCTAAAACAGTCCCTTAACCTGCCACCCAATCCCACCCAACCCTATTCCTGCCTGCCAAACACCTGGGTAAACAGAAAGGTCTTACATCATTTCCAGAAGATGAGCAGGCTCCGACTTAAACAAATCTCCAAGGGGAGGGAGATCCCTAATCGTGGGGCAACCACCGAGACGACCTCTTGGTGTGCCCTTGCCGTAGAAGCTTCACAGGCAGATGGTACTGGCAAGAGGGCTAGGTCAAAATATTAGAAGCCTGATGAAGATTCCGTTTTAAATGCCCAACATAAATTTCAACAGTACTTTTTTAAATTAGGAAATCAGTTTACAAATTGTAATTAATTCTGTTGGCTTTTGTTGTGCCCTGAAAATATCTAACAACTAAATAGTCGAAAACATGAATCTGACCTTACTCTTTTGTTCCAGTTTTTATTTATGGGCGATGTAAGTTTGGTCCTCGTCCTGCAAAGACTTTCATACTTATTCATTGAGTAAGAACATAAGAAGTGCCATACTGAGTCAGACCAATGGTCCATCAAGCCCAGCAGCCTAACCTCCAACAGTGACCAATCTTGATTGCATGGGAGAAGAACCAACAGTCACAATGGGCAATCCGTTCCCCATTGTTCACTCCCAGCTCCCGACAGTAAGAAGTTCATCCCATAAGCTACTTGGTTAATAGCCATTAATGGAACTACTCTCCAAGAACTTATCTAGGCCTTTTTTAAACACAGCTATACTACTGGCCTTGACAACGTCCTCTGGCAACTAATTCCATAAGTTAATTACGCATTGGGTAAAAAAGTACTTTCTTTTATTTATTTTAAATCTGCCGACAGCTAGTTTCATGGAGTGTCCCCTAGTTCTAGTACTATTTGAGAGGGTAAAAAAACGTTACTTATCTACTTGTTCCACACCACTCAAGATTTTATAAACCTCTACCATGTCCCCTCTCAGTTTTCTCTTCTCTAAGCTGAAGAAACCCAGCTTGTCAAGCCTCTCTTTGTATGGAAGCTGTTCCATATCCTTTATCATTCTCATTGCCCTTCTCTGTACCTTTTCTAGTTCAGCTATGTCTTTTTTGAGGTGGGCGACCAGAACCGCACTCAATATTCCAGGTATGGTCGCACCATTAATTTGTATAGTGGCATTATGACATCCTCAGTTTCATTCTCTATCCCTTTGCAAGTAACTCCTAACATTGCTTGCTTTTTTGACTGCTGCTGCACATTGGGCTGAGGATTTCAGTGTATTGTCCGCAATCACTCCCAGATCCTTTTACTGAGTGATAACTCCGAGCTTAGTACCCAGCATTACGTACTCATAGTTTGGGTTATTTATCCCTATGTGCATCACCTTACACTTGTCCACATTAAATCTCATCTGCCATTTAGATGCCTGGGCACCCAGTGTCATAAGATTCTGTTGCAGTTCTTCACAGTCTGCTCGTGTTTTAACTACCTTGCATAACTTGGTGTCATCTGCAAATTTGATCACCTCACTCTTAACGCCCTCTTGAACTTCCAGATCATTAATAAATACATGAAACAGCACTGGTCCCAATACAGATCCCTGGAGCATACAAAGAGTAGTCTCTTGGAAGCATCAAGACTATGTATATTATGTAAAATGGAATGCAAAAGTCAGTCTTTGCAAGTTCAGGAGACCAGGATCGGTCGCCTGAAGTTCACGTCGGAATCGGGCCAATTTATTTCAGTGCCTAAAAATGCCAGGCTTAAGTACTCACTCATTGGCGCTCCCCCTCCCCCTTCATTCAAGTATATTACCAGGGCCTGATGCCCTTGGGCGACACCAAAGGGTGTCGGCCATTGGTGGGGCTGTTCATGGGGCTGTTGTTGGCATTGGTGTCCCCCTTTGGTTTGCTGCAGCCAGTATCCTGAGAGATGTTGAGAGCGGACAGGTTGGAGCTGGGCGACAGCACACACCCCCTTCGGAGGAATGCACCTGCAAGTACTTACATCCTTAAAGGACTCTGAAGAACTAGAAGTGCCTAGGATCCACAGCTTAATTGTACAAGTAGTAGGATGAGTCAAGCTGCAGCTGTAGCAGACCTGTGAGCAGATAAGCTGTTGGGTCGCAGGCCCTTTGGAGTGTCCTTTGGAGTCCTTAGGAGCAGGGAGCCACCTCTCAGCCCTCCCCCATGAGGTGGCCCTGAGTAAGGTTCCGAGTCTGGCCTTGTTCACCCTTTTGCGCTCCCTTCGGTGCAATCCAGCACAGGAGTCCAGGTACTGTCGCCACTCGGTTACCGCTGACCAGGTTCTCAGCCCACTGGTGCTATTCTCATGTTCGCACTGTCTCTTATTTTTGTTGCTGTGTGTTACTGGACTCATGGGAAGGTAATGTATTTTACCTTTGAATGCAACGTGGGGCTGCCCTCCCCCTTTGATAAAGGAGGTAGGGGAAGGGATATATTGAGAAGGAGTGGGGGTTGGGTTAAGGTGTGCAGTGTTGGGTTATAAGTGAATCAGCAAAAAGGAAGCCATGGAATTAAGGTCCAGGGCACTTCGAGCTCCGATGTCCTTAGCAGAAGAAATAGCCTTGGCTGAGAGTGGAAATGGGGTCCCAAGATCTCCCCAGACAAATCAAACTAAGCTCACCCATTTTTTTAGACACAGCCCCAAGGTCTGTGTATTGCAAGAGAATTTGTTGGAGGGTAGTCAGACCCACAGGCCAAACCGGTATGCTACTCAACCACAGGGGCAAGGGGGGCCTGGACGAGCGGTCTTACCAAGCGATTTAGAGTACCAGTTCAACTTGCTAAATCGGAAGTTCAATGATCTGAATATAAGGATGGAGATCGATCTTGATACCCAGTTCAAAGAAATGGGAGAAAAGCTTACACAGGTCACAGATTTACTTTTTGCTATGAAGGTCCTGGTGGGAGGACTATGGCTAGAGTTCAGTGCCTGGACTGGCAAAATGAATTCCCATGAAGTAGCCAGCTTCTGCCAGAAAGAGGCAGCCAACTCTCCCCCCAAAAGAGTACAGGGAGAGGGAGACAGCAGGACAGAATGCATGTAGGGGCTGAGCTGGTGACTGACCACCCCAAGGTGCAAGAGAAAGGGAAGCAGGATCAGCAAGGAGACAGGGCCATCAAGGAGGGTAAGTACCAGAGTTCTAGTGATGTCCCCCCAAAGAATTGGAGACGGTCCCCCCCCAGCGTCGAGCCTAGCTGGCAGGGGGGGATCGTGTGTCCCGCCCAGTCTGGCCACAAGACACCAGGGATAGGTGGGCTCCAGCGCTGATATTTCACCTCAATAGGAGATGGAAATATTCTTTTTTAAGGAATGGGGCTTTCGCTGTCTCACAATTTGCAATTTCCCTACAGGAGAGGATGTCCCTGGAGGCAATAGAGGAGGAAATTCATGATGTGAAGGAGCTGTTAGATAGAGGGCGATTTAGTAGGTGGAAAATAGTGCTTTCCTCCCCAAAGATTCAAGAAAGGTTGTGGGACAAAAAAGGGTGTTTGAAAGCAACAGGAATTTACATGCAGAGGGTGGAAAACACCTTGGCTAGGGCTTTAATCACCACTCAGCAGGAATCAGTGGGGGTTTTGAATGGCCCTGGTTAAGGGAATGGATGTGTGTGATTGTAATGAAGGAAAATGGTGCACGTTGGATATAACAGTGTCCCCGGACTCTGTAGGTTCAAACGATCAGGATTATCGCATTGAGAGAGTAACTGGGAGGAAGTGGGGGAAGGTATAATGCAGTCACCAAAGACTTGCTTTACTCTTCCCTTCTAGATTGTACTGTTATCCACAGATCCAGGTCCCCTCTCATAGGAGTTAGTTGCTCCATGGGAGGGCTTCCCTTAGGGGAGGGAGAAGATTTATTGTCAGAACTGTTAGGTGTGAAGCCGAGGCTTGAGTCCTGACAATTACAGCAACAAACTTACGGGAACCAGCTCCAGGATTTTGAGGGGATACCGGTAGTACTGAGGGGAGGTAATCAGGGGGCTCCCGCAACAGTAGAGGGGGGCATAAGCCACCGCGAGAGGGAGGTGACACCAGGAGTTCCAATCCCGCATGAGATAGCGGGGACTAGGGAAATCAAATTTTTGTCATGGAACATTGGTGGTTATAAGAAGAGGGCGAGAGATAAGGACTGGATAGGATTCCTGGTAGACTATGACATAATTTTTTTTCAATAAACCTGGATGATGCAGAATGAGGATGTGCAAGTCCAGGGAGACAGAAGTTATTGCCAAGGGGCAGTGAAAATTAACAAGAGAGGCAGACCATCTGGAGGGCTGACAACCCTGATCTCGGAGGGCTATAAAGGCAGCGTGGTTGAGGAGATTGAAAGTGCTGCAGCATACCAATTATTGAGTTGGGAATATAGCCCAGGAATCAGCTTTTGCTGCTGAATGTGTATGTCCTGCCCCCCCCCCCCCATCCAGGTTTGCTGATCCAGAGGTCTGGGTCAAGTTGAAAGGCTTGATTGACCGGATGCTGGAAAAGGCGCCCAGGGCAGTCCGGTAATAGCAGGCGATTGGAATGCGAGGATAGGAAATGGTGTGGACATGGATTTTGAATACAATACTGTGTTGCTAGATCTCTGCCCGAGAAGGAGAACAAGTGACCCTGTAGTCAACGAGCAGGGAAGACAGATAATGGAGATCATCACATGGTGTGGGTTCGTTGTGCTGAATGGTACAGGGGGAGATCCATCAGGTGGAGACTTTACCTTTATTAACCATAATGGGAGAAGTGTGGTGGACTTCTTCATTATGGACTACAGTCACTGTGAGTTTTTCACAGGAATGCAGATACTCACCCGACCTGAAAGCAACAATATGCCGCTTGTACTGTCAGCTCAGGTGAGGGGAGATAGTAGAAGGGAGAAGAGGAGCAAGTCTGTGATTCCGGGTGGCTTTGTGAGATGTCGGGAGAAGTGGAGTACCCATGTGGCTGTGGAAGCCTGGCAGTTTCTTCAGAGGGACGATATGGTAATGCTCAGGGACAAAATGCTAGCAGTGAACCAGGATAATATGCAGACCTACCTGGAGAGTTATAGGACAATAGTAGACAAGCTAGGACTTCAAGTGTTATCAAAGCCTGTCAATACCAATGGCGAATATCAGGGGGGATGGTTTGACATAGAATGTCGCCGAGGGAAAAAGGCGCAGGCACGTGCCAGGTGCCGGTGGTTGAAGTTGTATTCTGTGACTCACAGGCAAGAGTACCTCAAAACTCAGAATCAGTATAAGACTCTAATTAAAATTAAGAGATCCCAGTACAGTGAGAGGATCTGGGCAAAAATGCATGTTGCCACAGCAACAAATTATACCAAACAAATTTGGCAACAAATAAGATCTAGCCTGAAACTAGAGGCCCAGCAGCAATAATGGAAGGAGATTGGTTAGCGCATTTTGGGAGGTTGTATACAGGGGGAGAACAGGATCTGCTCAACTGCACAGATGGAACTAATGGAGGGCCGACATCCCCAATAATGGAGGCAACCCCCTCCCTCAGATCACTGGCCCCACCAACCAATATCACCTCTGTCTTATCAGGATTGAGCTTCAACTGGCTCTGCCTCAAAAAGACAAATACAGCTGGATATCATCCACGTACTGATGATAGCGGACCCCCCAACTGCGGATGACCTCCCCAGTGGCTTCATATACACATTGAACAAGAGTGGGGACAAGATGGAACCCTGTGACACCACAAATGAAAGGCCTCCCAGGGTAGATATACAATCCCCGAGCACCACTCACTGGGACCTATCCGTAAGGTAGGATTGGAACCATTGCAAAATGGTCCCATCCACCCCAGCCAAATTCCACAGGTGGGTCACCAACGTCTCATGATTCACCATGTCAAAACCTGCTGACAGATCTAACAGAACTAGCAGGGTCATACGACCACTGTCTAGCTCTATGAGGAGAATCTCACAAGAACCTTGCTTTTTTAAAAAAGCAACTGCACATGTGCAAAATGGCTACCAGGCCATGCTGTGCATGTGAAGTCCTTTTCCAAAATGGAAGCAACACTGCCAGTGCCATTTTGGAAAAGGGTTGCACATATACAGAACAGCCTAGTGGCCATTTTACACATGCACATTTATTTTTCTGGTTTTTTCTCCCAACATGGAGTTGGTGGCCACAGAGAAGGAGAGAGAGAGACAGACAGACAACAGACAGATGCAGGATGCAAGACTCGCCATGGGTCACAGCACACATATGGCTCTGGTAAGTAAACTGAGAAAAATATCTCAATTTTCTCGAGAAAGGGTTAAGAACCAACGTTTTTCTCGATTCTCAACGAGAATTAAGAGAAAATCGAGATTGAGTTTTAGCCGTAATTTGAGTGGCCAACACTTGCTTGTTGTTTGCTTAGTGTAAAACAGAGAGGCAGAGTAATAGTGTGATAACAGAAAATAATCTAAAAGTCACCAAACAATCTGCTATATACACAAAGTCAATATGGAGTTAGGATACCAAAGGTTAATGACAATGAGAAGTGTGAGACTTCTTTTTAGCTTGCCGGACCATGTAGTTGAAATCAATTACCAGTGGTCTGGCCTCATCCCTTGTGGATTTTTGACCAGATTCCAAAACCACTGCACAGTCTAGCAGGCTTTGAACTATTCCAGGCTCTAGGCAATGTTAACTCTTACCTCTGAAGTCAGCAAAACTGAACTTTACAAAAACATGCGACAGTCAACGTATGAACCACCAACACTAAATCATTCCTTTAAAACAGTCCTTAATCACATTGATTTAAGCTTCAGTAGAGAAATTATAAAGATTTAGTAGAAAGAATTACCAACAAACGTCTTCCCATCAGACTTGCAGAGCTAAAGTGCACTCTATTTCTCTAAATGACAACTTGTATTGGAATCAGTTTCTGTAAACTAGAGCTTGTTTATACCTTAGATATAACTCATGTGACCAAAGAAGGATTAAACATGTTTTGGGTTGTATTGCTTATTTCATACACTATGGACTGAATTATATTTTGGCAGAGTCTAGTCTTATGAAAGCGGTTGGTCTTATTTTACTTCATGATTTACATAATTATATACCTTTTCTGTTTTTCTTTTCAGACTGTTACTAGTGAATTACCAGCAACTAGATTCATAAAGAAAGACATCTGGGGATGTTACAATAAGATACAAATGTCTTTTACATGCAGTCTTTTGTACTTCAGAGCATGAACTGTACCTTTTGGTGATGATTCATCTATGTTTTCCTGTGATCAAGATTTTAAAAAGTCTCCAAGATTTTTTTATTTTTTTTTTAAATAGAAAAGAAAGAAAAACAGAACAAAAAAGAGGGATCAGGATTTGTGTTCTAAGTTAATTCCAGTTACCAGAGATTGAATCAATACATGTTATTTCCTGAAAATGAAACCAATGTTCAATCCAGTTGCTTGTTGAGAACCTTTTTCAAGCAGACAGACCTGATAGGCGCCTTCCCTTAAGGGCTTACAGTCTAGACTGGACAAAGCAGGAGAGAAGAACATAGGGAGAAAAAGCTCTGGGTAGGAGTTTGGAATAGGGGTGCTTGGAGAGTCCGAGGAGGAGGAGGTTCAGATCACAGATCAACACCATAGCCGTGAGTGGATGCCCTCATCTCCACTCATTTATACGTTCAGTTCCATTCAGTATTTCAGTGCTTGAGGGGAGGTACTGGGCCCATGGACCAGATGATCCTAGAATTGGAATTGGACCAAATTAAAAAAACAAAACAAACAGCTGCATGTTGTATTTAGCCCCTGAGTTGGGGGTTTCCAACCTCTTCTTGGTCTATAGGATCATTAATATGGTGAATTATCACCTCAGTTATTGAAATTATCACCACAATTTATGAATATCATTGTAGTATACCTTCCCTAAACTCTCAAAGAACATAAGAGCCAATCTGTGATACACTTACTTCTTCCTCCCCTTGCAATTAAGCTAAACACATGTACATGCAACTTTTCAACTTTGTGAAAATCCTGGTCTCTCCTTATGCTTTCCTTTCCCTTGTCTCTCTTTCCTTGTGCATTCTAGACTATAAGTCTCTCAGGGTAGAGCCCTGTCTCTAATTATGACTATGAAGTGCCAGGCATATTGCTTGTGCTATAATAGTTATTAATAAAACCCTCCTAGTACAATAGTAGTGCTGCAGTGCAAGGTGCTATTTGGAGACTGATATTCTATCCACTTTCTGGAGACGCCCTACTCACTTCAGTGGGACAACTCTGGAGTAAATGGCATCAGGTCTGCTGCCTGAATGAAGGGTGTCACAAATAGTGCTGAGGCAAGAGCAAGTGTTCCCGTACTGTCCAGAAATACCTACCTTTCAGGAGTACTTGTGACTGTTCATCAGTATTTCCTCACTGTCGTTTGATTCCACGCTTCAGTTATTGTCGAGATTGACGCCTGCCAGTTTCCATCATTTTCCATCACTTTCCAGATTGTTGTGTCAATTTCTGGCACTTTCTGCCATTTGGGGCAATTTTACATCAATTTCTAGTATTTTTCTGTCAATTTTACATAGCGTAGCCAGTTCATTTTGCATTAGGGCAGCATGATGACTGCATGCTACTGAAGAACGCTCGGATGTACCAAATAATTTCAATTCCCAAATGGGAACAAGTGACAAATAGAGAAAGCAAGTGTGGTGTAGTGGCTAAGGTGCTAGACTTGGACTTGGGAAGCCAGAGTTTGAGTCCGTCCTTAGCCCTGAACTCACTGGGTGGCCTTGGGCAAGTCACAACCTGTGAGCCAGTGTGGTGCAATCAATAAGGTGCTGGACTTGGACATGGAAAGCCAGGGTTTGAATCCTCAACTCACTGGATTGCCTCGGGCACATCTCAGCCTCAGTTCCCCATCTGTAAAAATACAGGAATATGTGTGTCTGTCTTTCCTTGTGTTCCCCTCACCCTTGTCCAACTTAGATTGTAAGCCCTCTGTGCAGGGATCTGTAACTGTAAAGCACTGCGTGTACACCCTAGGGCCACTAACACGGATTAGAGAAATCTAATGTGCATTTAAGGTGGAATTTTCAAAATGTAAAATCAGTTTAATAAACCCCCAGCATCGGGGTTTTATGAAACCGGTTTCACAAACACGTGGATTAAAATATGTCTTTAACATTTAAACAGTTAATGCGGTTTTAAATCGTGCTTTAGTCTACATTTCTGCTCATGAAAACATTAAAAGTGGTTTACTTTAAATGTGGATTAATTCTAAATCCATGATAAGACACGTCTAAGTATTAAATCCGGATTAAAATAAGAATAGTTTCAATGCACGATAAGCACTAATCCGCGATATTTGGTGCTCGTCTAAACACACCCCTAGAAGTGCTATAGAAATGATTACTAGTACTCAAAATAACAAAAAGCTTGTAATTTTCCTTGTCGCATGAGTGAAAGCGAATGAACTGTTTCCGACAGAAACAGAATTCTCTGTGATTGCTCGTTTTAGGCCTAGCACAATCAATCTAGCCGTAAAATAAAAAAAGATGCTGTAGGTAATCTCATGGTATATAGGGATCTCTCCTCCTCTAGTGAGCTCATAATAAAAACAAATGCTATTTCAGTTTCTATAAAGTTCAGAATAAGTCCAAAATGGAAGCAACCTATTAAGTTAAAAAAATTAGTTCATTTAAATCAGGAATACCTTTTAAAACTGTTTTAATCCAAGAGTTTGGCCAAGCTTGTCTTCCTGGGAAAGGGGTTCTCATAAACCTGTAGAATCTATACGTAATGAGATCATGATAAGTGTTAGGGATATTGACAGACAAAGCTGTCAATATCCCTGATAGGAGCTGATAGGAGCTGTCAATGATTGCCAACATGTGAGTGCATACCTGAGTGATTCCCTGAACAAGGCCAGATTCCGGATTATCTGGGCTCCCCAACTGACATCAGGGCCAAGCGATTGATCTTCAGAGCTAGGGTAAATTCCCTACTGTCAAAGATTCTGGATGGGAGAATCCAAGGAATTCCTTATTCGGACAGGCTTTGTCCTTTTGATGGTCTGACAGTAGAGAGGGTGGCTCATGTCTTCTTCTCTTGCCCCTTATCTGATAGCATAAGGGAGAAATATCTCCTGGCATTCATACAAGAGAACTGGGATACATCAGAGGAACATCTTTTATCACTGTTGCTATCTAGTAAATCTCCTCTGACCATCAGGAATATGGCATTCTTTATCAACCAGGCAATACAACAGATGAAAAATTTTCTGGATTTTAATTCATCCTCAGGAATAGCCCAAACTTGATTCTTCGGATTATTTTGGGTATCTTAAAGGGCAGGATAGGGTCGGGTGTGGCATCCAATCTAAGGCCTATCCGTGGGCCTTCCAATCTAAGGCCTATCAAGGTCGTTTTGGATCGGTGGCTGTGTATTGGGTGGGCAAAGAATCTTTAAGATTTCTTCTCCATTAATATGCCTAATCGAATTCTACCATCCCTATGGATTGCTCGTAGCCATCACTTTAAGATTATCCCTATAGTGAACACCTAAGGATTAGGGTCCCCATTAGGACATCCAAAGGCCATTGAGGTCTTTAGAGTACAGCCTGAGTATTGGGATGGCCCGCAAATTGTCTGAGTTATTGGTGGGAATTTCATTACGGATAATCGTCATGGCTATCAGCCAATTGGGGAAGGCAGGGTTACAGTGTAATATGAATATAAGTCTTTATTGTATCGGTGTAGAAAACTGATATCTTGTAACATTGTTTTCCAGAGTTACTGTATTTTCTTTATTTTAGTTCTAAATTTTGTTTAAATTTTGTCATGGCCTATGGCTAAACAAATAAAAACTTCTTCTTCTTCTTCTTCTTCTTCTTCTTCTTCTTCTTCTTCTTCTTCTTCTTCTTCCTGGGAAAGGGTGTGATATGTCTCCTTTGTCCTTCCTCTTCCTGTTCAATGGCAAATGAAAAATGAATGTTAGTGCTGCTAATTATTTAGCCATATCTGCTATAAATGTGAGTGATCCTGTACAATGGGCTGAACTTGAAAGAGGGAGCCATGGGCTATTGAGTTCTTTCCTGGGTTTAAAACTTGACTACTTCTGGATGCTGGATGTGGGCACTGGGCAATGGGCATCAGGTGCATGAGCACAGATGAGAGTTCTTCCTGGTTCTGGCAGGTTGAGCTGGATGGATATTGTAATTTTAAATTGTTCAATTTTTTTTATATTTTTATTGAATGTTGTTTGCTGCCCCTGGCTGCCTCTGGGCAGGAGGGGCGGGATATAAATTTAAAATAAATAAATAAATAAAATACACCTACCTCTCCCCCTCCACCCCCATCTCTCTCGTTCTAGCGGGGAGCCTCTCTCTCTCTCTCTCTCTCTGGCCAAAAGTGGCCATATAGTGCAGGTGACAGCATGGATGGGATCATGTCTGTCTCGCCTTCTAGCAGGGGGGAGACTTTCTCTCTCTCATTTCTCTCTCTCTCTCTCTCTCTCACCATGAACAGCAGGTTGCATACAGAAAAGGTGGAATGACAGCGCCCCATGAGCAGAATGACAGGGCACAAGAACCATGAGGATGAGTACTGGACTGGGGCTAAAGTGGCAGCTTCTAGATATTGGACACAGCCCTCCCTGCCAGTAATGTAGGCCCCCGAACCCTGATGGCAGGTCCCGGGGCTGGAGTGGCTGTTTCTTGATGCCGTGGAATGATGTCCCCATAACTCCAAGGGTGGGTCCTAGGGATACAGTGGCAGCCTCTGGATACAGTGGCACAGCCCTCCCTGCTGGTAATGTAGGCCCCAGACCCTTGACGGTGGGTCCTGGGGCTGGAGTGGCTGTTTCTTGATGCTGCTGCATGATGGCTCTCTTTGAGCCGAATGACGTCCCCATAACCCCGAGGGTGAGTCCTAGGGCTAGATGCAGTGGCACAGCAGAGGCAGCATTGTCAGCAGCAGCATACATTGGATTGCCCAGAGGCAGCATTGGCAGCAGGAGCAGACATTGGATTGCCCAGGTACAGAACCTGGAGAACAGCAGAGACGGTATTGGCAGGATTTGCCCGTGCACTGCACCCATGGATCTGAGCCAGGATGGTAGGATTTTCCAGGGAAGAGCTCCCATACAGCAGCAGATGGCAGGAGCAGGATTTCATGGGCACATTTGGATTTGCCAGAGCAGAGTGCCCATGGACCAGCAGACAGCAGCAGCGGGATTACCAGGCAAGTGGGGCACATCACCCAGGGTTGACAGGGCAGGCAGACAGGCACCTTGGCATGAGAAGCAGGAAGGTGGGCTGAGGCAGGCTTTGAGCTAGGCAGCAACCTGGGTGGGCAGACAGGCAGCGTGGCATGAGAGATGGGCAGGCAGACTGGGACAGGCATAGAGCTTGGCGGCAACCTGTGTGGGCAGACAGGCACCTTGGTATGAGAGGCAGTGAGGAAGGTAGGCTGGGACCTTGGCAGGGCACTCAGAGAGGCTGTGCAATGCGAGAGAGAGAGCCAGTCACATACTTAGGTGGGCCGAGATCGTCTAGCTAGAAGCCACCTGGCAGGCTTACAATTTGTTTCCCAATGCCACCCTGCATCATGAGATCAGTCTGGCCTGCCCCGGGTGACACACTGCTGCCAGCGCTGCTGGGAGGGGCAGAACTTGATGGCGACGATGACACAGCTCTGGGAGGAGGGACAGCCATCGCCTCAAATCCAGACATCTCCTCTGCGGCACTAGTGTCAAGTTCTGCCTCACTGTCCTCAATTACTGTGATGTCCCGCGAAAGGGAGTACTGGGACCCTGAGACTTGACTGCCTGCCATGCTGCTGGCACTCTCCCTGTGCCCCCCTCTATAGCTGCTACTGCGGCTGTTGCTGCTGCTACTCCTCTCCCTACTGCTGCTGCCCAGGAATCGGGCCCTGTCTCTAGCAGCCAGGGTGGGATCCACCAGCTCTGGACTGCTGGTGATCGCCTCGACAATGGGGGACATTGGTGGCCCTGGAGGAACATCGGAAGCAGCACCTGCTCCAGCACCACCAGCAGCAGACACAGATGCAGCCTCATGTCCTGCAGGCCTTCCAGTGCCCTGCATGGCAGTGGAGGGCACTGCCAGGAGGCAATGCTGAGCTGCTGAAGCCTGTTGCTGCCCTAAAGCAGGCCTACGGAGTTTGGGGCATGGTGCTGCTGCTGCCTGCTGCCACTCCACTGGCACGGCCCCTACTCCTACCACCTCTCCCACGTGCCACATTTCCTGTCTTACAGGCAGCAGACTAGCCTCTCCTGCCCTTCTTTATGTCTTCCAAGTCAAAGAATGAACAGTAGCACGCAAAGATTATATATATATATATATATATATATATATATATA
>QEPC01012556.1:705762-724651 GCA_003113815.1 Sphenodon punctatus
AAACAAAAATCCAGGCTGGGCAGGGTGGGTGGGGGGTGTCCCCCCTTCCACCCGTGCAGCCTGGGAGGGGGAGGGGGAAGGAATTAATTTATTTCATTGATTTCAATGGGGACACAGCGCCCCATTGAAATCAATGAAATAAATCCGGTACCGGTATACCGGATTTAATCCGGGAATCCGGTTTTTAGAGAACCGGTAACCGGTAAATCCGGTAGCCGGTAATGGGCCCAGGGTCCCACCTCTAATACATACATACATATATATATATATATATTATTCGAATTTTTTCTCTAATATATTCTACACTAACTCTAACTAACTATTCTAAAATCTATGTAACTAAATATTATATCTAAAGGCCTAGTCCTAAAAACACACTCTAAAGGCCTAGTCCTAAAAACACACTCTATCAAAATTGAACTAACACTATATCTATCTCTATACTAAGCTAACTCCTATCTATCTATAATAACTAGTTAAAAAGTCATGGGATAGGAGGTAGTGTCTTACTATGGATCAGAAACTAGTTAAAAGATAGAAAACAAAGGGTAGGACTAAATGGTCAGTTTTCACAATGGAGAGATGTACAAAGTGCTGTGCCTCAGGGATCTGTATTGGGACTGGTGCTGTTTAATGTATTCACTAATGATTTGGAAAAGGGTGTTAAGAGTGAGGTGATAAAATTTGCAGATGACACCACGTTATTCAAGGTAATTAAAATACGAGCAGACTGTGAGGAACTGCAAAGGGATCTTCCGACACTGGGTGCCTGAGCATCTAAATGGCAAATGAGATTTAATGTGGACAAGTGCAAAGTGATGCACGTACAGAAAAATAATCCAAACTATGCATACACAATGTCGGTACTAAGCTAGTAGTCACCACTCAGGAAAAGGATCTGGGGGTGACTTGGACAATACAATGAAATCCGCAGCGCGGTGCGCAGCAGTAATCAAAAAAGCAAACCGAACGTTAGGAATTATTCGGAAGGGGATAGAGAATAAAACTGAAGACGTCATAATGCCTCTATACAAATCAATGATGCGACCGCACCTCAAATATTGTGTGCAGTTCTGGTATCCCCTTCTCAAAAAAGACATAGCTGAACTAGAAAAGTTACAGAGAAGGGCAACAACAATGATCAAGGGCATGGAAGGGCTCCCGTATGAGGAGAGGCTTGGTAGGTTGGGGCTCTTTAGTTTGGAGAAGAGAAGCCTGAGAGGAGATATGATAGAGGTCTATAAAATCTTGAGTGGTGTGGAACTAATAAACAAGAACAAGTTTCTGGAAGATAGGTCCATTAGCAGCTATTAGCCGGACACGATCAGGGAACATGACAGGAGCTGGGGGAAAACAACAGGGAATGGATCCCCCATTGTAACCTGTTGGATGCTTCTCCCAAGCCACTGTGATTGGCCACTGTTGGAGACAGGATGCTGGGCTAGATGGACCATTGGTCTGACCCAGTATGGCACATGTTATGGTCTCCCTCCCAATTTTCAAATCCCTCCTGAAAACCTACCTCTTCTATCAGGCTTTCTTTAGCTCGTCATGAGTGAAATTGCATTGTCTTCCTCCCCACATTCAGAATTTTCTCCCTGTAATTAAGGCCACTTTCCAACATGGCTCTGGCATGCATATTTTGGCGGGGGGGGTGGGGATGCACAGCCCAAATATACGCAGGGACTGGCTGGTCCGAAAGGCCGACAAAACCACGTGGGATGCAGAGCTCGATATCCTGCTCTGCATCCCGCGCGGCTTTGCTGGTCTTTTGGACCAGTGAATCCCCATGGATATTTGGGCTGTGCATTCCCCCAACCCCTGCAGACCTAATATGGGAGGGGGGGCATGTCTGAAAGTGGCCTAAGTTACTAACTAAGTTAGTTCCCTGTAACTAAGCTAAGCACACGCATCTGCAACTTCCCAACTTCATGGAAGTATTCTTGCCTCTCCTGATGTCCACCTCTCCCTTGTTGCGTTCCCCCCCCCCCCTTTGTCCCTCTCTGATTGTAACACCCTGGGTAGGGAACTGTCTATAAGTATTGATTGTAAGTGCCAGGTACACTGCTTGTGCAATATAAATAACAAAAATATTAATTATTGTTAATAATAATAATGAGCATTCATTAATGAGCTGGGAAAAGGAGTAAAGGGTGAGGTGGCTAAATTTGCAGATGATATTAAATTGTTCAAGATAGTTAAGACAGGCAAACTCTGAGGAACTACAGGGGGATCTTACATGACTAGGTGAACGGGGAATAAAATGACAAATGAAATCCAATGTTTAAAAGTGCCAGGTGATTCACATAGGGGAAAAATAATCCTCACTTTACACAGGTCACAATGGGGGATCCATTCCCTGTTGTTTTCCCCCAGCTCCCGTCATGTTCCCTGATCCTGTCTGGCTAATAGCTGCTAATGGACCTATNCATTCCCTGTTGTTTTCCCCCAGCTCCCGTCATGTTCCCTGATCCTGTCTGGCTAATAGCTGCTAATGGACCTATCTTCCAGAAACTTGTCCAAAACTCTTTTAAACTTAGTTATAGTACTGGCCCTTACCACAGCCTCTGGCAGTAATAATAATAATAATAAAGTTTATTACTTAGCCTTTGGCTGTCGTAAAAAAGAATAACAAACAAACATAAAACGCAAAAGAACTAACATAACACCTGTGCTCCGGACCCTGCACTGTCTGCCAATAGCGAGCCGAGCCAGATTCAAGGTATTGGTATTGATCTATAAGGCCTTTCACTGTCTGGGCCCCTTGTACCTCAGGGATCGCCTCGCCCTCCGCGCCCCAGAGCAGCTCCTGCGGTCTGCAGGGGTTGCCTTCTTGGAGGTCCCCCATGTTAAGCGGGGGACCACAATGGAGAGGGCATTCTCGGTGGCTGTGCCGCAGCTTTGGAATTCCCTCCTGGAGGAAGCTCGCCTGGCCCCAAGCCTCTTAACATTCTGACAAGTTTGTAAAACCTGGCTATTCGCCCAGGCCTTTGGGGAGGGGGGAGGGGGGTTAGGGGTTTTTAATCTCCTCCTACCCTTATTTATTGTTTTATTGTGTGCCTAGCCCTGTTTTTTGTTAATATTATGATTGTTTAAATTTTATATGGTTGTATTTTTTATATTTTTAAAATTGTTAGCCGCCGCGAGCTGTTTTCAGGAGGGGCGGGATATAAATTGATAAAATAAAATAAAAATAAATAAATATTGGCATACCAATAGGTGGGGCCTCAGTACTAGCTCAGAGGGTAAATAACTGTTCCTTGCCTATTAGTTCCACCCCACTCATGATTTTATAGACCTCTATCATATCTCCTCTCAGTTGTCTCTTTTCCAAACTGAAAAGCCCCAACCTACCAAGCCTCTCCTCATACGGGACCCCTTCCATGCCCTTGATCATTGTTGTTGCCCTTCTCTGTACCTTTTCTAGTTCAGCTATGTCTTTTTTGAGATGGGGTGACCAGAACTGCACACAATATTTGAGGTGCTGTCGCACCATTGATTTCCATAGAGGCATTATGATATCCTCAGTTTTATTCTCTATCCCCTTCCAAATCACCCCCAGATCCTTTTCCTGACTGGTAACTCCTAGCTTAGTACCCAGCACTGTGTACGCATAGTTTGGATTATTTTTCCCTACGTACATCATTTTGCACTTGTCCACATTAAATCTCATTTGCCATTTAGATGCCCATGCATCCAGTGTCGTAAGATCCTGTTGCACTTCTTCACAGTCTGCTCATGTTTTAACTACCTTGAATAACCTGGTGTCATCTGAAAATCTGATCACCTCACTCTTAACACCCTTGTCCCAGATAATGAATGAATACATTAAACGGCACCGGTCCCAATACTGATCCTGGGGCACAGCACTTTTTACATCTCTCCATTGTGAAAACTGACCATTTAGTCCTACTCTTTACTTCCTATCTTTTAACCAGTTACCGATCCATAGTAAGACACTACTTCCTAGCCAATGACTTTTTAATTTTCTCAAGAGTCTTTCATGATGGCACCTTATCAAATGCTTTCTGGAAATCCAGGTACACTGTATCTACTGGGTCCCTTGTCCACATGCTTATTTACACCCTCAAAGAATTACAACAGGTTAGTTAGGCATGACTTACCTTTACTAAATCCATGTTGACTCTTCCCCATTAAGCCATGTTTGTCAACATGCCCGGTAATTCTCTCCTTAATGATGGTTTCCACCATTTTGCTCGGTCCAGATGTCAAGCTTACTGGTCTGTACTTTCCAGGATCGCCTCTGGAACCCTTTTTAAATATCAGAGTTACATTTGCCACCCTCCAGTCCTCGGGTACAGTGGCAGATTTTAGTGACTGGTTGCAAATTACCAATAGTAGGTGTGTGATTTAATATTTGAGTTCCTTCAGAACTCTGGGGTGAATGCCATCTGGCCCTGGTGACTTGTTACCAGGAGCAGAATGAGTGTATCCATGGAGTCTGGATTGGAGGCAACAAGAGAGAAGGGGCAAAGATGTTTAGAGGAGCAAGCGGTTGCAAGCAGAAGAGGGTGGGGGTAAAAAAGAAACAAAACTCCCGGGCACAAGTGTGGTGGTATACAAGGGCAGAGAGATATTTATGTATTTATTTATTTATTTATTTAATTCAATTTTTATGCTGCCCCCTCCTGCCTTCGCAGCTCGGGTTGGCTTACAGTATTTTAAAGAACAACATAAAAACGATTAAAACAACCAATAGTAAAGCTAAAAACAAAAACAACTCCCCCCATACCCACTCAACCCCACACCCTCACCTGTCTCCCTCACCAAAGGCTTGGCAGAACAGCCAGGTCTTACAATATCGTTGGAAAGAGGGGAGGCTTAGGGCCAGACAGATCTCCTCTGGGAGGGAGTTCCACAACCGTGGAACTCCCTCATCATCATTGTCACATGGGAAACCCGGGGGACCTCAAGGAGGGCACCCTCGGATGAGCGCAGGGGTTGATCCAGAACCCAGGGAGTGAGGCAATCCCTCAGATAGGTGTGGCCCAGGCCATTTAAGTCTTTATAGTCAATAGCAACACCTTGAATTGGGCCTGGAAAACTATTATAAAATATGGGGGAGCAAGGCCATGAAGAGCCTTGAAGGTGAAGACCAGGAGCTTGTGCTGAATGTGTTCTCATAGAGGGAGTCAGTGTAGGGTGGAGAGGATGGGTTGAACATGGTTAAAGTGATGGGCAAGGTGACTTTGGCAGAAAAGTGTTGAATGGCAAGATCAGAGCAGGGGAGACCAGTTACAGTAGTCAAGGTGAGAGATGACTAGAGCATGGACTAGGGTTTTTGTGGTAAAAACAGTAAGGCAGGGCCAGATTTTAGCGATATTATTTCGAGTGAAGTGACATAATTAAGCAACAACTTGGATCCATGTCATAAAGATGAGGGAGGAGTCAAAGATGAATCCCAGGCTATGCACCTGAGGGACAGACTGGATGATTCCCTCAATGGAAATTGAGAGGGAAGTAGGAGGGGAATGTTTTGATGGGGAAGATGAGTTATATGGTCTTGACTGTATTACATTTGAGTTGGTGGCAAGACATCGAAACAGAGATGTCAGAGAGACAGACAGCGATACAAGACTGAACGGAGGGGGAAAGCGCGGGAGTGGAGATAGAGTTGTTTGTCATCAGCATACAATGTAGAAGGAAGAACAGTAGAGAAATACTATAAACTCTATTTGTTAACTGAAGATATAAATGCAAAGCATGACACTATATAAATCCTTGCTGGCAAGTATATGTCTATTACTATGTAATATATTTTATGGCATACGAAATGTTTTCTCTTTCTGTTTCCAAACTCATGTACTTTCCCATGTTCCACTGCTACCACAGTCATTGGATCATGAATTACACATTAAAAGAAGCTATAAGACACCCAGAGGCTTATAGTATAAGCCACCCAGAGGATAATGTTAAGAAATATACTAGGAAGCAAGTCCTTTCAAACAACCTTTCAGATTAGAAACTCAGCAGTAAGTGGATGTAATTTGTTTATTTGCTCCATGAGTTATTTTCATTACGCAAATGGTATAATGCTGACAATCTGAGTCATTGGGGAAATGGAACAGGTTTTGAAAACTGATCTCCTGACATTGACGTCCGTGCAAGAAAACAAATACTTTCATTTTATAGTAATAGCAATTATTAACGTGATGGGTCGGAAGGAAATTCAACACAATCAGTAGTATATATCAAATTGAAATTTGNTTTGCACTTGTCCACATTAAATCTCATTTGCCATTTAGATGCCCATGCATCCAGTGTCGTAAGATCCTGTTGCACTTCTTCACAGTCTGCTCATGTTTTAACTACCTTGAATAACCTGGTGTCATCTGAAAATCTGATCACCTCACTCTTAACACCCTTGTCCCAGATAATGAATGAATACATTAAACGGCACCGGTCCCAATACTGATCCTGGGGCACAGCACTTTTTACATCTCTCCATTGTGAAAACTGACCATTTAGTCCTACTCTTTACTTCCTATCTTTTAACCAGTTACCGATCCATAGTAAGACACTACTTCCTAGCCAATGACTTTTTAATTTTCTCAAGAGTCTTTCATGATGGCACCTTATCAAATGCTTTCTGGAAATCCAGGTACACTGTATCTACTGGGTCCCTTGTCCACATGCTTATTTACACCCTCAAAGAATTACAACAGGTTAGTTAGGCATGACTTACCTTTACTAAATCCATGTTGACTCTTCCCCATTAAGCCATGTTTGTCAACATGCCCGGTAATTCTCTCCTTAATGATGGTTTCCACCATTTTGCTCGGTCCAGATGTCAAGCTTACTGGTCTGTACTTTCCAGGATCGCCTCTGGAACCCTTTTTAAATATCAGAGTTACATTTGCCACCCTCCAGTCCTCGGGTACAGTGGCAGATTTTAGTGACTGGTTGCAAATTACCAATAGTAGGTGTGTGATTTAATATTTGAGTTCCTTCAGAACTCTGGGGTGAATGCCATCTGGCCCTGGTGACTTGTTACCAGGAGCAGAATGAGTGTATCCATGGAGTCTGGATTGGAGGCAACAAGAGAGAAGGGGCAAAGATGTTTAGAGGAGCAAGCGGTTGCAAGCAGAAGAGGGTGGGGGTAAAAAAGAAACAAAACTCCCGGGCACAAGTGTGGTGGTATACAAGGGCAGAGAGATATTTATGTATTTATTTATTTATTTATTTAATTCAATTTTTATGCTGCCCCCTCCTGCCTTCGCAGCTCGGGTTGGCTTACAGTATTTTAAAGAACAACATAAAAACGATTAAAACAACCAATAGTAAAGCTAAAAACAAAAACAACTCCCCCCATACCCACTCAACCCCACACCCTCACCTGTCTCCCTCACCAAAGGCTTGGCAGAACAGCCAGGTCTTACAATATCGTTGGAAAGAGGGGAGGCTTAGGGCCAGACAGATCTCCTCTGGGAGGGAGTTCCACAACCGTGGAACTCCCTCATCATCATTGTCACATGGGAAACCCGGGGGACCTCAAGGAGGGCACCCTCGGATGAGCGCAGGGGTTGATCCAGAACCCAGGGAGTGAGGCAATCCCTCAGATAGGTGTGGCCCAGGCCATTTAAGTCTTTATAGTCAATAGCAACACCTTGAATTGGGCCTGGAAAACTATTATAAAATATGGGGGAGCAAGGCCATGAAGAGCCTTGAAGGTGAAGACCAGGAGCTTGTGCTGAATGTGTTCTCATAGAGGGAGTCAGTGTAGGGTGGAGAGGATGGGTTGAACATGGTTAAAGTGATGGGCAAGGTGACTTTGGCAGAAAAGTGTTGAATGGCAAGATCAGAGCAGGGGAGACCAGTTACAGTAGTCAAGGTGAGAGATGACTAGAGCATGGACTAGGGTTTTTGTGGTAAAAACAGTAAGGCAGGGCCAGATTTTAGCGATATTATTTCGAGTGAAGTGACATAATTAAGCAACAACTTGGATCCATGTCATAAAGATGAGGGAGGAGTCAAAGATGAATCCCAGGCTATGCACCTGAGGGACAGACTGGATGATTCCCTCAATGGAAATTGAGAGGGAAGTAGGAGGGGAATGTTTTGATGGGGAAGATGAGTTATATGGTCTTGACTGTATTACATTTGAGTTGGTGGCAAGACATCGAAACAGAGATGTCAGAGAGACAGACAGCGATACAAGACTGAACGGAGGGGGAAAGCGCGGGAGTGGAGATAGAGTTGTTTGTCATCAGCATACAATGTAGAAGGAAGAACAGTAGAGAAATACTATAAACTCTATTTGTTAACTGAAGATATAAATGCAAAGCATGACACTATATAAATCCTTGCTGGCAAGTATATGTCTATTACTATGTAATATATTTTATGGCATACGAAATGTTTTCTCTTTCTGTTTCCAAACTCATGTACTTTCCCATGTTCCACTGCTACCACAGTCATTGGATCATGAATTACACATTAAAAGAAGCTATAAGACACCCAGAGGCTTATAGTATAAGCCACCCAGAGGATAATGTTAAGAAATATACTAGGAAGCAAGTCCTTTCAAACAACCTTTCAGATTAGAAACTCAGCAGTAAGTGGATGTAATTTGTTTATTTGCTCCATGAGTTATTTTCATTACGCAAATGGTATAATGCTGACAATCTGAGTCATTGGGGAAATGGAACAGGTTTTGAAAACTGATCTCCTGACATTGACGTCCGTGCAAGAAAACAAATACTTTCATTTTATAGTAATAGCAATTATTAACGTGATGGGTCGGAAGGAAATTCAACACAATCAGTAGTATATATCAAATTGAAATTTGGCATAATCACTGCATGAAATCAGATTGTACTGTTTCTACACACCAATTATTTTAATTATACTATCAGAGGACTGTTCAAACCACCTTCTGTTAACTATTATGAATGGTCTGCTTCTCTGTTCCACTACAACTGAATCAGAAAACTTTAGGTCACTGAAGAGCAATGACCTCCCCATGCTTTACTTGCATGATTCCCTGTTGCAAAACATCCTTCTGCTGAACAAGAATCAGGACCAGATCCAGAATAGTACAGACTGTGCAAGAACACAGAGCTCCATATGCGGGGGGGGGGGNGGGGGGGGCGTGTTTATGTCCATCAATAAACCTGAAAAAGCAAGGTGAGCATAGGAAGCACTGGCATGAAATGTGGGTCCACAAACTCAAATGCAGGGATTATGGAGAACCTAGGCTATATAAGAAGGGCCCCTCAACACATGAATAAACTAAAAACAACATATGGATAACATATGGGCCCATACACCCTGCAATGCTGGAACCCCTGGCCCCTGAAGGGGACCTATATTTGGTTAAATATCAAGTTAATTATTCTAACATTTTTTCTAATGGGTGAGTCAGCGTATGTAAATCATATATTCCTATGTTAGGAGAAGGCCCACGTGACCATTTTTCACAGGGCTGGAACTTTCCTGAATCTGGCTCTGCCAATAATGTCTCATCTGGCAGTGGAATGAATTATGATTTTACTTTTATGAAGAAATGGCCTGAGACACAGGGCATAGTTCCCTTTTAAAATTTGCCCTTCTTTCCATAGAGGTAACAACTACCATGTCTGCACTCTAACTACTGGGGGTGCAGCCACATGAAACATTACCATGGCTTGGGCAGCCATACTGCCCAGTGTCCTAACAAGGAACAGAAAACTCTTATCAATGTTAGTTCTATCTAACTTATCCCAAAGTAGTTGCCTGTCAATAAAGTCAAAAGCAGTCCTAAGGTCTACAAAAACTGAAAAACCCCTGGATTTCCGGACGTTGACATACGTGTTAACCAAGTAACTTAAAACAAAACAGTGGTCAGTGGTGGAATATCCTGCACAGAAACCAGTTTGCTCAATAGCAAAGATGCTATTATCTGAAGCCCATTTTTCCAATTTCTCCAGAAGATATTTGGCATATAATTTTGCCACAATGTCAATCAGACTGATAGGTCTGTAGTTAGAGGGCAAATTTCTATATCCTTTCTTATATATTGAAATGCTAAGACTAACGTTCGAGCCCATTAATCTTAATGCAATAGTATACAATTATTTGTTTTCTTATATAAATCTACTCATATACAATTGTGCAAAGTCTCATATCATATTCCCAAAAATAAAAAAATATATGTTGCTATATATAGTCAAAAAGTCTTTTTCCAGGACAATAAGATTATAACAAAATCCTCCTGAGGCTCAAAAAGACTTCCAAGGCTCAGTCAAACAGCGCTAACATGTTTTGACATAAGTCTTCACCAGATCAAAAATCATAACAACATGCCAGTCTGAGCCGGTTGTGTCAGTAAAACCATCAGTCTTGGGTTTAGACATAATTCTGTTGCAACCCAGTTCCTGTCCTGTTCTTGTAGGGTTCATCCATGTTCCAAAACATTGACACCATGTGATCAACTGTCTCCAGATTCCATTAAAGAAGAAAGGACCAGGGAGAGGACAGGAGCTCTGGCTGCTCCGTTGCTTGCTGCCCTACCAAGTGATGAGATATCCTAAAAGCTCAGAATTCAACTGAATTTACACAAATCTATGGGAGTCCTGGCAAGGGGAATCTCGCTCCTCTGAGATGTCTCAGGTGATGGAGAGGAAAGGAGTTGAGAACCAAACATTTAAAGCTTCCTGATTTTCTCCCTGCTGCAGGTTAAAGCAAAATGTGGGACTAAAATGAGAGTAAAGCTGCACACTCTGATCAAACTCTTCCCTGACATGCCTGCGGTGTTCACACAGACGTCTCCACCCATCTCCACCCTGCTTCATCTCGTGTGAAAAGGGACCATGTTGCAGAGCTGCAGTGCTGCCCTGTGGGTGCCATGTAACATGTATAATAAAATGTAACTCCTATTTTTATCGGTGTTCGAGTGTCTGTGTGAAAAAAGTCTATGCATGTGCAAAATGGTCACTGAGCTTTTCTGCACATGCGTGTCCTTCCTCAAAATGGTGCTGGCAGCATACACAGACCAGCTGCCCTTTGCTGGTGCCATTTTGGAAATGGGAAAGCACGTGCAGAACAGCCCCAGTGGTCATTTTGCGCATGTGCACTGATCTTTAAATGAATTTTTAGTAAAAGGAAATAACAAAGGAACAAAAATGGCAGGGTGTGTGCGTCACGAAGCCCCTTACCAAAAACAAACAACATTTTGACCCCGAAAACAACAAAGGTAATGAAAACGAATGATGTGCCTATTGCACATCCTTAGTATTTAAGAATATAAGTAGTGCCATACTGAGTCAGACCAATGGTCCATCACGCCCAGCATCCTGTCCTCCACCAGTGGCCAATCTCAATCACATGGGAGAAGAAAAAACAGTCACAATGGGCAATCCATTCCCCGTTGTTCACACCCAGCTCCTGACAGTAAGATGTTCATCCCGTAAGCTACTTGGTTAATAGCCATTAATGGAACTACTCTCCAAGAACTTATCCAGTCCTTTTTTAAACCCAGCTATACTACTGACCCTGACAACATCCTCTGGTAACAAATTCCATAAGTTAATTATGCGTTGAGTGAAAAAGTACTTCCTTTTTATTTGTTCTAAATCTGCCAGCATCTAGTTTCATGGAGTGTCCCCTAGTTGTAGTACAATTTGAGAGGGTAAACAACCGTTCCCTATCTACTCGTTCCACACCACTAAAGATTTTATAAACCTCTATCATGTCCTCTCTCTTCCCTTCTCTAAGCTGAAGAGACCCAGCTTGTCAAGCCTCTCTTTGTACGGAAGCCCTCCCATACCCTTTATCATTCTCATTGCCCTTCTCTGTACCTTTTCTAGTTTGGCTATGTCTTTTTGAGGTGGGGCGACCAGAGGTGCAGTCAATATTCCAGGTGTGGTTGCACCATTGATTTGTATAGAGGCATTATGACATCCTCAGTTTTATTCTCTATCCCTTTGCGAATATGTCTTAAGATCCTGTTGAAGTTCTTCACAGTCTGCTCGTGTTTTAACTACCTTGAATAACTTGGTGTCATCTGCAAATTTTATCACCTCACTCTTAACACCCTTCTCCCAGATAATTAATGAATACATTAAACAGCACCGGTCCCAATACAGATCCCTGGGGCACAGCACTTTTTACATCTCTCCACTGTGAAAACTGGCCATTTAGTCCTACTCTTTACTTCCTATCCTTTAACCAGTTACCAATCAATAGTAAGACACTACCTCCTATCCCATGACTTTTACATTTTCTCAAGACTCTTTTATGTGGGACCTTATCAAATGCTTTCTGGAAATCCAGGTACACTATATCTACTGGGTTCCTTGTCCATATGCTTATTTACACCCTCAAAGAATTCCAACAGATTAGTGAGGCATGCCTTACCTTTGCTAAATCCATGTTGACTCTTTCTCATTAAGTCATGTTTATCAACATGCTCAGTGATTCTGTTCTGAATGATAGTTTTCACCATTTTGCCCGGCACAGACATCAAGCTTACTAGTCTGTAGTTCCCGGGATCACCTCTAGATCCCTTTTAAAAATATCAGAGTTACATTTGCCACCCTCCAGTCCTCAGGTACAGTGGCAGATTTTAGTGATAGGTGAAAAATTGCTAACAGTAGGTCTGCAATTTCATATTCGAGTTCCTTCAGAACTCTGGGGGGAATACCATCTGGGGTGAATCATTTGCAAAGATGTTTACCAAAGTTGGCTTATACATCAATATAATTTTCAACAGAGTTTGGACACTTCTGGAAGTCACTCACTTCCAGACATCCTCCTTATTTTTTAATACTAATGACTGTATTCTTTTCTAACAGTCACATTTATATCACCTTGCAGCTTGCTTCTTGCAACTTGCTTCTTTCACTTTGCAGTTTGCTTCTTAATTTATATTAAAATTCCTTCTCCAATGTCATGTTCACATATATACACCGGTCTTGCATTTGGTTAAATTTATGTCCTTTTTAGACAGACACTCTCCCCCCTTCCCACATGTGTGACTGCTTGGTTGTGTGTGTGTGCATCCGTCTGACTGCCAGTGGGAATGGGGGGCAGTGCACGTTCCCGCACTCCACCTATCTCCAACAATCTTCTATGCACAGAGTCACTGGGGAAAAAGGAGGTGCCTCTGTGCATGGAGATCGGTGGAGATGGGTGTGCATCTGTGCCGGGCCACACATGTGCCGCCACCTCCACCCATTCACCACCACCACCACCACCACATTGCGATGCCTCTGGGGTCCGTTTGAAAAGGCCTTTAGTTCTGACTTGCCTGTGGACTGATGAAGAGTCCTGTGTGGCTTGAAAGCTCGCACTTTCTCAGAAGTTGGTCCAATAACAGATATCATCTGAACTTCTTTGTCTCCATCACTTAAAGGATTGGTGCCCTGAATAAAACCTGCTTTGAATGGATTGTAGAAATGGGTAACCAATTCCTGCCAACCAG
The DNA here is from genome assembly GCA_003113815.1 of Sphenodon punctatus. Taxonomy (NCBI): domain Eukaryota; kingdom Metazoa; phylum Chordata; class Lepidosauria; order Sphenodontia; family Sphenodontidae; genus Sphenodon; species Sphenodon punctatus. Next base: position 719,186 of record QEPC01012556.1, read on the forward strand.
AAATTATTTTAGGACAAAATTCGTTATTTGGATTTTTATTAAGGATGGGTGTTTTTAAATGAGCAAAGCGATGACATGGGGGCCTGTGGCTGCTGAGTGGCACTACCACAGAACACCCACTCAGGTGGAGTGCATGGGGAGAGATTCAAACAGGTGGCTCCCAGAGTGGCTACCCCAGTCACGGAAGCAGTCGCCATGTACACCCTCTGCTACAGACCATGGGAGAGAGGGAAGCGCACTGGGCTGGCCTTTGCAATTGACATGTCTCTGGCTTCACCAGTCAGGAACCCAGGCTTCTCAGCATTCTTATCTAGTTCTTGTGACTTGCAAAGGCTGTGTCTCCTGCCCACAATATGAGTGGTGGACTGGTGTGCTGGCATGACTGGTCACTCCAGTTCAAACGGACAAGGGCTCCGTGGCAGCCGATTACCACAGAGCTATTTCGCTTGCCCTGCATAGAGCACACTGGATTTCCCAGCAGTGCTCCATGTGTGGCCATCAGTGGGTCCTCCATGGATCATGGGAGCATGCATCCACCTTCAGATGGGGGGTGGGCTCCATGGCTCGCTAGGACCTGATTGGTTAATCTCCTCTCCTCAGGATGTTTCTTATCTCTTTGTGTCAGAGAGATATTCAGAGAGCTTCTGCTACTTCCCTCCTCAACACACCTAGTCTTAGGACTTTGTATAGATGTAGGCCTTTCGTATCCTACATGTATTTCTTAATAAAGCTACTTAAGCTTAAGTATGCTTCCTGCCTGCTTATTAATGACTAGTTGCTCACGGTCCTCTGTAAACTCTGCATTGGGCTAATCAATGCAATGATCTCACAGTCCTTGCATTCCAACATGGGCATGTAGCTTCTCATCTAAAAACATCTCATGAATGAATTCAAAATAATCCAAAAGATGTCGCTCGGACTCTCCCGCGCCATCCACAGGCCTGTTTATCCCCTCTGCTGCCGTGAATACCGACCACTGGAATGTCTCCCCTTATCTCCCTCACCCTCCATCTCTCCTCTCCTTCTCTCACTGCTGCTGTCTCCCCTGCTTTTCCCTCTCGCTCTTCCAACACCCTTTCTCCACCCTCCACGCCCCTTATTATACCTTGCCTATTTCCCCTTCACCCCCCCTTAACCATTCCCTGCAAACTCCCTCCTCCCCTCCACCCACCCTTAAACAGTCCCTGCAAGCCCCATCGCTCCACATCCCCCAACCTCTTCACATTCCCTGCCTTCCCCCTGATCAACTCCCCTTCTTCTGTTCTCTCTGGAACTGCCGCTCTTCCGTTAGCAAAGCCCCCTTCATTCACGACCTCTTCCTTTCTCACCGCTTTCAACTCCTTGCACTTACTGAAAACTGGATCTCTCCCTCTGATTCTGTCACCCCTGCAACCCTCTCCTCTGGAGGCCTTTTGTTCTCTCACCAGTCCCGCCCCAAAGGCCAGGGTGGTGGCATGGGCCTTCTCCTTGCCAACCCCTGCTGATTCCAACACCTATCCCCTCCCCTCCCTCTCCTTCCCTTCCTTTGAGGCTCACTCTGTGCATCTCTACTCCCCCTTCACCTTCATGTCGCTGTCATCTACCGCCCCCCTGGCCCCCTTTCCTCCCGGACTTTGAATCCTGGCTTACCGTCTTCCTCTCCGATGATATTCCCACTCTCATTCTTGGTGACTTCAACATCCATGTTGACACACCTTCCCAGCCCTCTATCGCCCGCTTTCTCTCCCTAACCTCCTTCTTCAATTCAATCAATTTATTAAAGCGTAACCTGAGGCCATTGCTTAACAAAAAACATATATATGACAAACAAACAAAATCATGAAATACAATCAATACTTAAAATAAAATAAATACAATAAATTCTGGCCATATTACGATCATAAAATCATAGGATACACTTCCCTCCACCCAGGAAATAGAACCCAATAATAATAATAAGTCACTACTTCCTAGGTTTCAACCACATAAGCATACGTCCCACAAGGGAATCAACCTAATTTAGGGAAAATAAAAATATCCAATAGAGTGAAGTCTTCCGGATATGAAAAACAGGGAAGTTAATCCTAATTGGGGGCTTCTTAGGAATCCTTTAACCTTAAATCTACAATACCCTAAATAATCATAAATCCTAAAATGCTAAAAGGCAGCTTCTGTATTATACTGGATATCAAATCTGTAACCAGGACTATTATTAAATAATACTATAATTTTCACCCACCAGAATCAATAAGACAATTAAACATCAACCATATTATGGTCATAAGGAACAAACCAACACTACCCAGCAATACATCTATTTCCCCTTAAATAACCCCTCCCCTATCCCCTGCCCCCCCCCCCCAAACCTCCTTCTTTGATCTCCGCCTCTGGACTGATTCCCTCACCCACACCAATGGCCACTCTCTCGACCTCATCTTCTCCAGAAACTGTCCTGTTGCTGACCTCTCATTTGACCTTTGTCCCAAGTCTGACCATTACCTCGCTTCCTTCAACCTCTTCCAACCAACCCCCATCTTCTTCTGCCGCTCCACGCCCCTTCCGTGATTTGCAGGCTATTACCCCTTTAGATTTTGCTTCCTCCCTCTCCTCCCTCCTCCCTCCTGTCTTCGCCTCCTCTTCCCCTGACACTGCCATCTCTTCTCTTAATGTCTCTCTTGCCATGACCCTTGACTCTCTTGCCCCCCTCTCCTCCTGCCGCGTTCGGCCCCCAAACCCCCATCCTTGGCTCACCCCTACTATCCACTTCCTCCACTCCTGCACCCAGGCTGCTGGATGCCTCTGGTGCAAATCCCGCTCCCACCCTGACTTCCTCCACTATAAATTCTCCCTCTCCTCTGCTATCTCCCCAGTGAGGCTACACTACTATGCCTCCCAGGTTGAATCCTACTCTCGTGACCCTTAACGCCTATTCTCCACCTTTGACTCCCTTCTCAAGCCCCCCTCCACCTTCTTTCATTTCTGTTCAGGCTCTCACATCATTCTTCACCTCAAAAATTGACAATATCCGCTAGGACATTGCTTCCCACCCATCTCCTCTCCCATGGGTGGCTTGTATTAATGGGCAGTCAGGCAGTGGCCCTCCCCCCACCTGCCAGCCCGCCATTGATCTCTACCTCAGCTGACACTCGCGGTCCGGAGTCCATGCGCGATCAGCCCCAGCTCTGGCCCCTGGCACTTCCCCGGCCACTTGCGGTGCCGCTTCGGCCACTTTCTTCCCATTAGGTAGCGGGTGCATGCGCATAGAGTCTTCTGTCTCATGCGCATGCGTCCGATATGGACTGTCCGCTCCGCTGCCTGTAACTGACTAGCGCTGTTAGTAGTTACAGGAAGCGCAGCCCACCCGCTGCTCAGTGCCGTGCCACACTGCTGCCCGCTTATTCCCCCCGGTTGTGACGGGCTCTGCTGAAGCTGGCGGCACTGGCCAATGGTGCTCTGAGTCTGCTTCCCCCCCCTCCCCGGCTCCCATCAGTTAGGGAGGCATCTCCAAGGAGGAGGCAAGTGTGTGAAACTGTATTTGTTTTGTTTACTGGCCAGTTTACATCCAGATTACATCCAAAGAAATAATTTGTATTCCATCATTTGTTCAGCTCTATAAGGATATTCTATCCCTACATCGTCACTGATGTTCTTACTAGAACAGTTAACTGTTCCACAATAATTTCTGTAATCTGAATATCGTGGGTGAATTTGTAGCTTCTTTGATGGCAATAGGAGTTTGACATTGACTTCAGTGGAACCAGGATTATTCCCATGTGCCCTATAATGAGATTTAAATTAGACAAAACATTTTGATTATCATTCTCTGCATCCCTAGGAGATAAATGTATCAATATTTAAAGAGAGAAAACTGATTATCTGCCACCATTTCTATGGTGATTTATATCTACCTTCTGCACAAAACGTATTGCTGGCGAAGAACAATATATAAAAGCTCAATGCAGGATGTTTTTCTTCTGCCATCAGGAGAGAGTTCATCTCTAAGTCAAACTGTGTTTTTACAACTACTGGACAGAACAAACGGTTTGAGTTCAATCTGGAATTTTAACCTTTAGCCACAGAGATTGGCTGGAACTGAATTTTCCAAACTGAATACAGAGATGAACAATGTGGGGGGAACATGATCTTGTAACTCTTCTGCATCAGGGTAATTTACAACAGGCAGTGCCATTAAAAAGTATACAGTAACATCATGGAAATAAATCAGGATGGTAAAACATGACTGGCTTCTAACCTAGGCAATGACAAAATTCACTGTAAATTAATCTTGCTCTGATGTATAGACACTTAGGGAAATTGTGCAAAACCCTGAAAATGTAGTTCTGAGGCTTGAATAAGCTTTTAGAGAGGAGATGCAGGATGACACTTTTTTAAAAATTGAAACTACCCAGTGATTCAGAACACACTCACATGCTCTTTTGAATCAAGGCTCTAAATCACAGAGGACCGGAGACTCAGGATCTGCTTCCACTGTTAATTTGATTTGGGGCAGTAGGGGATGAGTGCGAGGGGACGGAGGCCCCGTCCGGTCCAGCTTTGTGGGGGGAGTTTCAGGAAGTGATGCCAGCTGATGCGGTCGATGTCCTGGGGTCTGTGAGGGCCACATGTTGTGAACTTGATCCGTGCCCGTCCTGGTTAGTAAAAGCTTCCAGGGAGACGTTGGGGACGGTGCTGGAGAGGGTGGTGAACGCGTCCTTGCAGCAGGGGATGTTGTCGCCCTGCCTCAAGGAGGCTCTGGTGCGCCCCCTGCTGAAAAAAACATCTTTGGACGTGGATGCGCTCGCCAGTTACAGACCTGTCTCTAACCTTCCCTTTTTAGGGAAGGTTATTGAGCAGGCGGTGGCACTCCAGCTCCAGGTGCATCTGGACGGCATTGGCTTTCTAGACCCTTTTCAATCTGGGTTCCACCCCGGCTATGGCACTGAGACGCCCCGGCTATGGCATTGGTGGCCTTGGTAGACGACCTCCGCCGGGAGATGGATGCAGGATGTTCAACATTTCTCATCCTGCTAGATCTCTCGACCGCTTTTGATACCATGGACCATGGGCTGCTATTGAGGTGGCTGCGTGACCTTGGGGGTCTGGACAGGACTGTTCTTGAATGGTTCCGTTCATTCCTCTCAGGGAGAAGCCAGCGGGTGATGTTGGGGGAGGAGACATCATGCCCCTGCGTCTTATCGTGTGGCGTTCCGCAGGGTTCTATTCTGTCTCCGTTATTATTTAACGTATATATGCAGCCCTTGGGGGAGGTCGTGATAGGGTTCGGGGTGCGGTGTCACCAGTATGCTGATGATACTCAGCTGTACCTCTCCTTTTCAACCGATCCAGACGCTGCTGTCTCGTTGCTATCCCAATGTTTGGAGGCCGTGGCGGAATGGATGCGACTGAGCAGACTGAAGCTCAACCCCGATAAGACGGAGGTGATGTTGGTGGGGAGAGCGAGGGAGGTAGTGGCCCCTCTGGTTGGGG